>JAOEHX010014455.1:34358-59513 GCA_025448015.1 Bolborhynchus lineola | reverse complement strand
ATCTTTGTTGGTGACATGGACAGTGGGATTGAGTGCACCCTCAGCAATTTTGCTGATGACACCAAGCTGGGTGGTTCGGCCAATATGCTGGAGGGAAGGAATGCCATCCAGAGGGACCTTAACACGCTTGTGTGGTGGGCTGATGCCAACCTGATGAAGTTTAACCATGCTAAGTACAAGGTCCTACACCTGGGTAGGAGCAATCCCAGGCACAGCTCCAGGTTCGGCAGAGAAGAGGTTGAGAGCAGCCCTGCGCAGAAGGACTGGGGGATGGAAAAATGAACATGAGCCAACAGTGTGCATTCACAGCCCAGAAATCCAACTGTATCCTGGGCTGCATCAAAAGCAGCATGACCAGCAGGTCAAGGGAGGTGATCCTGCCTCTCTACTTTACTCTCAGGAGACCTCACTTGGAGTACTGTGTGCAGTTCTGGTGTCCTCGACATAAAAAGGACATGAAACTGTTGGAACAAGTCCAAAGGAGGGCCATGAGGATGATCATAGGACTGGAGCACCTCCCATATGAAGATAGGCTGAGAAAGTTGGGGCTGTTGAGCCTGGAGAAGAAAAGACTGCGTGGAGACCTCAGAGCAGCCTTCCAATATCTGAAGGGGGCCTATAGGGATTCTGGGGAGGGACTCTTCCTTAGGGACTTCAGTGAGAGGACAAGGAGTAATGGGTTCAGACTTAAGCAGAGGAAGTTTAGATTGGATATGAGGAAGAAATTGTTCAGTGTAAGGGTGGTGTGGCACTGGAATGGGTTGCCCAGGAAGTTGTGAATGCTCCATCGCTGGCGGTGTTCAAGGCCGAGTTGGACATAGCCCTGCGTGATATGGTTTAATGGGAGGTGTCCCTGTCCATGGCAGGGGAGTTAGAACTAGATGATCTTAAGGTCCTTTCCAACCCTAACTATTCCATGATTCTATGATTCTATTAATTTTTTTCCCTAATGATCTCATACTATTCCTCCAAGTCATTCCATCACAGAAAGCAATGCTCACATCTCACTTTTCCACGTGTCATTATTTTATTCTCTTTCATATTTGTCCCTCAGGTTAGGCTAAAAGAGTAGAAAGGGTGTCCTGGGTTCAGCAGTAGCAGTCATTTTTTCTCCTTCTTAGTAGCTGGTGCAGTACTATGTTTTTGACTTTCAGCCTGGGAACAGCGCTGATAACACCAATGTTTTTAGTTACTGCTCAGATGTTTAGTCTGACCAAGGACTTTCTGAGTCCCATGCTCTGCCAGGGGGGAGGGGAAGCTGGGAGGAAACAGAGACAGGACACCTGACCCAAAGTAGCCAAAGAGGTATTCCATGCCACAGCACATCATGCCTAGGATGTGAAAACTGGGGGCAAGGACCTGGAAGGGTTAGACCTGTGCTTGGGTCAGGCTGGGTATCGGTTGGCGGGCAGTGAGTGGTTGTATTCTCTTCCCTTGTTGTTTCCCTTGTCACTATTATTATTTGTGGTAGCAGTAGTGATTTGTATTATACCTTAGTTACTGAACGGTTCTTGTTTCAACCCTTTGTGCCGCATGATGGGCACTGAAAAGAACTGTCGTGGTTTAAGCCCAGCCGTAACTCATGCAGTTGCTCTTTCGCTCCCCTTCTTCTCCCCACCCACTCCTGGAGGGATGGGGAAGAAAATCAAAAGAATGTAAGTCCCACGGGTTGAGAAGCTGAGCAAAGAGAAGTAAACCGACTTACTTTAGTTCTCATGACTCCCTGATCAATGCACAATCTTCTGTTGTACTTTAAATTATGTTATTTGTACCTTAAAAATTGTTAGCATCGTACTTTATTTGTATTTTTTATAGAAAAAATGAAGCTCTGCTTTTTCTCACCTTTCGGTGTAGTATTAGGAAAACACTTCTTTACCTGTAAATTAAAGCAACAGAGGTATTCCATTTCATTAGCCTGACTTTGACAGTGTCAATAATATGAGAAATTCAGAAGGGAATTAATTTTACCTAAATCTGTCTAGGCATCCAGTGCTTCTCTCTCATCAGTGCTATGTGTCTACTGATTCCTTTACAGTCAGTGGAGAGAAAGAAGGGCATCTCTGGAGAGCTATTCATCCCGTTTTAAGAGAGATGTTTGTGTTATGTGGTCTGAATTGGTCCCAAGGGGATGAGAATAATTGCACTGCTGAGGGCCCTCTCTTCCATTCCTCTAGGCTCTCTCAATCATTGATAGTAAGTAATAACTTACTTTGATTAAAATGGGAACTTTCAGACAACTAATTAGATTAAATTACTCTTATTCTCACTGTCTAGGTTTTAGGGGAAGGACAATACAACAAATACTGTGATTTTGAGTCTTCACGGACAGCAAGATGCCATTAAAGAGGGACTAGGGAGGGTTCCCTTCTCCCTGGGCTCCCACACTGTCCTCAGAGAAGAGGAACCCTTTTCTCTTTTCAGTGTGCCCCCCTTGTAGCATACAGTCTTTTTTTTACAGGCTGCTTTAATCACATTTTTAACAATACATCCAGATTATATTGCTCCTTAATTTCTTCCAGAACACAGTGGCAAAGGAGATACTCTTAAATTGGTAAAGAGGTTATTGAAACATGTCCTCCATCACCAGACTCTACTCTTTCCCAAGCCTCTTGCAATTTTGTCTCTTTTCCTTTCTTGTCAGCAAAACAAAGAAATCATTTTTAGCAAGTCTCATCCACAAGTTGGCAAGGATAACATTCTTAAATATCACAGTGTTATTATGATAAGCACAGCACATTCCAGGAGGAAAAGCTGCAGATTATGGCAACCTTCAATAAGTATGGCTGACATTAAAAGTTAGATTTTTAAAATTTTATTTAGCACCCAAAAAGCCATTAGCAAGCCTGTCAAAAAAAGAAGAGCCTATCAGGATTTCAAATAAAAGAAATGAAATATCCATTTATGAATACTTATCTCCCAGATCCTCTGTGCATCTTAAGCAGAAAATGATATGTACCAACTTCAGGAATACAGTTACCATATTTGAACATCTGAGATATAGGAAAATACCAGAAATATGTATTTTTAAATTTTCTTCTAGTTTTATTTGAGAATATGAAGGTATAAGAAGAAAAAAAAACCAACAAACCAAAACCCTATTCAAATCTATATCATGATCTCTCCCCCTTTCAGAAAAAAAAAATATGACCTCTTCATTACTCCAGCAAGTCCAATCTTGTCATAAGCAAAACACATCGTTCTGTACTAGCTGCAAATAAAGAAATTTGTATAAAAGAGTCTAACACAGTATCAAAAGATATTGAGAAAGAAGAACCACTGTATGGTTCTTCCTGAATCTAACTGACATCCTGTTAGTACTTAAATCTCAAAAATTGCATTAATTCTTTATTAGGTGCCCCCACAAAGGAGCAGGTTAAAGAATTACTAACAGATAATTACTCCTTAATGAAAGCTGAGCTAATAATAGTGATGAATAATATTTTTACATCTTTAAAATAGCTTGTAAGACTGCAAACACTGAAGCCTTCATCTAACATAGACTATGTCATCTTGGAACAACAAGAGAATGCCAGGCAAATCAAGACTGGCCCCTTCTGTGTAATTCTCTTCACATGCCCATCTAAGATTTCTCTGTAGCTCAAGAGTTTGCAAAAGCCAGCTTCCAGAATTGCATAGGTTTGGATGAACCTATGATGAAATCCAGGATGAGCTCTGAGATCCTGCTGAGTTTGATCCTCTGCTCAGCTCAGGGCCAGCTTTGAAATTGCATAAGGTTGCTCAGGACCTTGTCCAAACAGTTTAAAGAATTTCCAGGGATGGAGGTTCCACTTTACTCATTCACAGTGTCTCCAGATTTTGACCACTATCATTGTGAAGAATTTTTCACTTCAGTATAGTAAATCTGTGCTCAGCTAAAGCTCTGATTACCTTAAAACCCAGCAAATCTGCATGATAGTAGGGAATCTCCAGAACAAGACCTTCAGAAAACACCAGTGCTGCCTTGTCTTCCATCTGCTGGTTACATGGCATTGGGCCACCAGCCCAGAAACAAAATGCCAAATGGGTTAGTGAAGCACAAATTCCACAGTAGCTCCAAGTGTCTCCTCTGCTCCATAGCAGAATGTGGTATATCTTCCAGGAGATTGTGGAGCAGATGGACATTTCAGGACTTGAAAAAAGGATTGATAGTTGTTCCTATGCTTCCACTTCTCTAAAGATTTTTAAGGATGTCCTTGAAAACCTCCACCTATACAACTTACTGGAGAGATCCTGTTGCAGAGAAACCCATCCAGCTGGGAAATATTAGGATTATTAATTTTATAAGATAAGGATTCCTGCAGTGTGATGCTCTGGAGCCTCCTGACTGAGTCTAGGGAAACAAGGGGAAATACCATTAACATAAAACTTCATGCTAATATAATGATTCTTCCTATTTCTTTTGTAATATCTTTCAATTTAAGCAAACAGTATTCAACTAATGAAAAATAAATCTACACATAAAGGCACAACATATCCTAAAATTAATGAATAACCAGTGATACAAATAATACTTGTGCTGTTTTCCAGTCCAATGGAGTTTACCTTCAGCAGTTCTGATCCTGCATTTGTGAGTAAAAATTACATCTGTTAACCAGCGAAAGGATGTCAAGTTGTCCCCAGAGCAAGGTACATGTCAGCCAGAGGAAGGAGAAAAGAACACAGAAAGCACAAAACTAAACAGTGTTTCTAAAAATATGTTTTCTTTTATGTCTCACCAGTAGAGCAATCTGCTGTTGAATTCAATTTAGGCTTTTTTGGTGTTTATTCTCTCACTCATAAGCATTACCTATTTTGATAACACTTCTTTACAATAAAGTTATCTAGACAATGCAAGACTGCTGTAATTTAAGGCCAGCCAGCAGCTAAGTACCATGCAGCTGCTTGCTCACCCCCCCACTTCTCAGTGGGATGAGGAGGAGAATCAGAAAGAATGTACAAACCTGTGGGTTGAAGTAAGAACAGTTTAATAATTGAAAGCAAAATATAATAGTAACAATCATAGAAAATAGAGATATGAAGGAATAAACAAATGATGTACAATGCAATTGCTCACCACCCACTGACCAATGACCAGCATGACCTGAGCTGCCATGGGACCCTCTCAGTCAACTCCCCCCAGTTTATATACTGGGCATGACGTGTTGTGCTATGGAATACCCCTTTGACCAGTTTGGGTCAGTTGTCCTTTGCCTGCTCCCTCCTGGCTTCTTGAGCTCCCCCTCGCTGGCAGAGCTTGAGAGACTGAAAAGTCCTTGATCAGGGTAAGTGCTACTTAGCAACAACTGGAGTAATGATGTGTTATCAACATTGTTCTCAGACTAAAGCCAAAGCACAACACTGCACCAGCAACTAGGAAGAAAATTAACTCCATCCCAGCTGTAACCAGAACAAAGCTTTATTTTATTTATAGCAAAGCAAACCACAAATCTATTTTAATATTGCTGCAACACTTTTAAATTTTTTTCTCAGATTTGTATGACTCAATAAAATAGACTCTTATCAAGTTGGGCTTGGTAAAAATGTTGTAACTGAACCTGCATGATCTCAAAATAGTCACAAAAGAATCCAAAATTAGTATGCCAGTTTATGATTACAGATCCTACCAAAATCCAGCTACAGCTACTTAAGAGATCCTCATTAGCATTTTGCTAAATTGAAAGTATAATTATAGTCCCTGATTATGGTTCTTTTTTTCAAAAAAATAAGTAGGTTTTAGTTCTGGACAATAAAAAAAAAAGACAAAAACAAAAAAACAAAGCAACAAAAAAACCAACCACAAAACCTAGCAGCCAAAACCAGTAAAGCAACTCCAAACAAGACCCAAACTTTTAAAAACTGCTTGTAAGCACAGCTCAGAAAATAGTACTATCAACTTTCGTAAGACTTCCATCAAACTTTTCCTTTAAGAAACTTAGTTTGGAAAAAAAATTAGTATGGACAAGGTCTGGCAAGCTAATTGTAAAAAATAGGTGGGGCAACTTTATTTTCCAATTTTCTGTGCAATTTGTGGTCACGGCATTCCACACTGGGGGTGATGGCCGTGATTTCCTTCCTGTTCAAGAAAATTTCAGAGGAACAACATTAGTAACATGTGTCCTGTCTATTCAGGGCTTTTTATTTTGCAATGAAATGCTTTTACTTCAGTGCTTTCTCCAGTCCTATGCACTAATTAATTATTTTCTCTTCTAACAGAATCTATCCCAAATAAATCTGGGCCTATTTTTTTGCAATGCTCAGTGAACTAACAACAGTGCAACTGATGTGCAAATAGATTAGATTTAATAATAGAAGTATATGCCCAAGGTCTACTAATAGTTTTCTCCAGTTTAATGAGATCAAAACATTAGATGTAATCATGTTTTTGTGCAAGCTTTACGCAACAGAAGCATTTTGTCATTAAAATTACAGCTTGTTTTCAGCTCAAATTCCAGCAATATCACAGCTGTGTTTTATGAGAACATGCATAAATTCTGTGCAACCATTTTGGGCTGGATTGACAAATGTCATATTTCCATTTCTTTGTAGAATGATGCCATTACAGTTGATTTTCCATTTTGATATATATGAGATAAAAAAAAAAAAAAAAAGAAAGAAAAAAAGGGGGAGGAAAAGCCACACTATTAAAATTAAGTACTATGAAGAACAGTTTTGGTTTATTAGTCTTGGGTCTTATAGCTTTTGTTTTCCATGGATCTTATTCAGTTATGTTCTCTTTCTGAAAGTCATTTCACAAGAAAAGTAAATGGAAGTTGCTTTATAGCAAAAAAGACTATTCAATTAGTATCTGTGTATTGTGAAGAGGCTTGTTTTTCATCTGTTTGTTACTACTGTCACTATCTTTTTGGAAAAAACAAAACCGAACCAGTGCAAAACAAAAAAAAAAAAAAAAACAAAAGCCAAACCCAATCCAAACCCCTGTGTGCTCTTGCCTTGCTTTTGCTGCAGTTCTGAGATGGTGTTTGTTGGCTAGCATATGGCATACTGAGAATGATAGTGGTAAATTACCTTGACCTTTATAATGTTCTTAATTTTGGTTGGCTACTCATTCAACTCACCAACATTTACAGCCATACGCATTTCTGGGGAAGGCAGAGCTAGGTACTAAAATGGAAAATGTCAAATGCTCACATACTCCAGGGATATGCTAGACATTCAAATTCTCATACTTTATTATCATAGCAAAAGGCTGCAACAGGAGTAGGAAATAACCTTACTTTAACCTACAGACATGACAGATGGTAACAAAGAGGACAATTGGCACAAGCCAACCTGTTGACTTTAAGATGTTTGTTTTTTGTTTACCTTCAGATGTTGCTCATCCTTTCTTAGATGAGTCATAAACAATGGAGTCACTGAAAACGATTACCAGTCTGTATGTGATCTGCTCATGCTCTTGCAGTCAAAACTGGAAGCAACACTGCAGAGTCCCTTAGTGAGACAGTACCTGCTGTGCTCCAGCTACTCTGATGCTTATAGATCTGCCTTCGATTACACTCCACTTCAAATACAAGCACTGTTTCACTTCCGCTTTCCTGTCCACTTGCCTGTAATTCTCACTTCATAACTTGTTTTCTCACTTTCAGCCCCTTATTTAAAGCTCACCTTGGTATTTTTTCTGCTCTCCTCACTAATTTGCACTAAAATACTAGGGTAGCATTCTAGCAAAAATGAAATAGTTTCAATTAAATTATACATGTGCCATGAGTAAAAGAGAGGAAAAATGACATAGGAAGAATCAATGGCAGATTTTATACTAAAAAAATAAATGATGCATATGATTTTAATACACAGATTAGCCAAACACTTAGGAAGCTAGCAACATTGAAATAGTTCCTGCCTGAAAGGAGACACAACAGAAAGATTTTAAATCATGTTGGGTTTAAAAACTTCATCTAGATTACAAGTAAGCAAAACATTTCTGTGCACCTTCCTTCTTCCCCATAGGTGTAAAATATTCATGCTGAACCATAATAACATAATCAGTGTAGAAAGACAAGGGGCCAACAGTATCAAATTCAGCAAGAAGGGAGTGCAGTTTGTAATTAACAGTTCGTCCTATTTGTTTATTTATTTCCAATTGTGACCTTGTTTGTGCTACCATGAAAAAGTATTAAAGTGGAAATAAACCTCTGTAATTTACCTTGTTGTATCAGAGAATGCACTCTATGTCAAGGTACTCAGTCTCTGTCAGACCAGTACATTGCTTCCCAGTCATCTTGGTATTATTCTTATCAGATAAAACAGATGAATATACAGGTCCTGTTATGAGTTCATAAGATTTTCATGAGACAACAAACCTCTAGCAGCAGTGAAAAACTGTTAGATAAAGCCCACCTTAAGTAATGAAGTTTATATTGTCACAGTGTTACTACATCCAGTTTTAACTTAAGATGCCTTTGCACTGCATTATATTGTATTTTGCAAAAAATAGTGTGTTTATACATGTACGCTGTACAGAAATACAAATACCCTCTGTATAGATACAGAGAGTCCACATATAACCTCATGTAACCTTACACATGAAGTTACAGAATCCCAGAATGGTTGAGGTTGGGAGGGACCTCTGGACATCATCTGGTTCAAGCCTGCTGCTCAGGGTCGCCTACAGCCAGTGGACAGGGATCATTTTCAGTTGGGCTTTGAATATCTTCAGGGATGGAGACTCACAACCTCCTAGGAGAACCTGTGCCAGTGTTTGGTCACCCTCCCAGTTAAAAAGTGCCTCCTGATGCTCAGAGGGAACACCCTGTGTTTCAGTTAGTGCCCATTGGTTCTGATCCTGTCACTGGGCATCACTGAAAAGAATCTGTCTCTGTCCTCATTGCCCCATTGCACGCTCCTTTCAAGTATTCATATACATTTATAAAATCCTCCCTGAGCCGTCATTTCTCCAGGCTGAGTAGCCCCAGCTCCCTCAGCCTTTCCCCATAGGAGAGCTGCTGCAGTTCTTTCTTCATCTTCATTTCTTCTTCTGCATAGAACTCTGCACTTCTTGTTGAACTATGTGAAGTTCCTTGCCTTGCCTGACTGCTCTGTTGCAGTAATTGCACATACAAGTAGCCACACAATTTGGTATGTCTCTTTTTTGCAAACTGATAACTAACTTGCTAAATTACAGAATAATATTTGTGAAAATCATGTCACATGTGTTAACTATGTGATTTGTGTAAATGGTGTTTACAAGGAGCCTGTCATCTCACAACCTTAGTTTGTGTTCTTAACAACTTGGATAAACTAACCAAAGTTAAACTGATAAGGTGTTTTCCTATGGAAAACCCAGAGACCTATTTTATGTAGCAGAGGATTTGATCTAAAGAAAGTTTGGCAAGCAGTGTCTTAGGGAATACATTTCTCTTGAGTAAATATTCAGATCATTTTGGATTAATTCTTCCCTTGCACATCAGTTTTACAACCTAGCTGCCCACTGATTCAATAAAATAACATTGGTGTAAAACTAAGACTAACCAATGGAAAATCAGGTTTATTTGTCATTCTGTTAAGGGAACTTTTTCTTGCTTGTTACAGGGCACGCACTTACACAAAAGCAATAGTTTTGCCACGATTAAATATAAATAAAGCCTTTTGCAAGCATTTAGCATTAGCCAAATCATCTTAAATCTGTTGAGTGTTTACATTAGGCTTAGGAAAGCTTTCCTTTCTGAACAAGGTGTTAATCTTAATTTCTTCTATGAAACTGTTGTGTGCACAGTCAAACAGATGCTCTGTTCCACACCAGAAGGTGAAGAAAGTGATTCTCGATAAAACACAAAGGAAGAAGGTGTTAGGATGTACAAAATTAATGTCTCGTTCCCATCTAAGATTGGATCCTAGGACATTCTATTTTTGGAAGGTTGTTTGTGTTATTCAATATGGTAAACTACTCAGTTCAGGTTTTTTTCATTTAAACACAGGTCATATCTACATCATATTACAGCTGTAACTAGTTCTGTAATGTCCTGAGAAAATTATTGGTAAAGTAAAACTTGAAGGAATCAAATAGTATTGCAATTTTATAGCCATATCTCTTCTGAGAATCAGCATAATCATTTCTTATTGAACAAAAATGTTCTCTTCAGATGGTAGAGATGCAGATATTCAAGCAGTGATATTCACCCTTAACTTTTCTGATCCTATCTTATGGTAAGTGACTTTAAAACTTCCATCCTTGGTTTAGTATTCAAAGTGGTGAAGTAAGAAAGAACATAGGATTGTTGAACTTTTACATGGAAAGCAAAGCAAACACCTAGCATATGTCATACAACATAAAAATTATACAGATAGACACTTCCAGAAGAATGAACAGTGTTTGAAACTGTCAGGGAGTAAAGCTGGGTCCCATGTCAAATTATGGTCCTAACTACAAAGGACTGGTTGAAGTACCTACTGCATCACACTTTCTGTAGTATCTCCTTTTTCCAGCTTCCCCTGAAAGGGAATAAAGCATCATTTATTTCTTCAGTATATATCTGTAGGGATAAAGATTAGGCCAGTAGTTACAATATTAATTTGGCAGAATAGCTTTTGTTAGAAGTAGTCCTTTAATGATGAAAGGAACTCTAACCCTCTAACAAAATTTCAGCAATATTAAAGACAATTTTTCCTTGCCTTCCAGGGAAAGACATTAATTCAGTCTTTTTGTAAGCTCATTTTCTCCTCTCCAAATCTCCTCTGGGGTATATGGAAATAGAAAACAGAAAAAGAGCAGCAACAAGAGATTGTTCTGCCATTTCATAATGCCTTCTGTGAAAAAAATCTTGGACAAGAGTGAAGAATTTTCACATCTGTAGAAAGAGAAGACAGATACTGAGGGACAAGTGCTGCATCAAGACCTCCAGGGGTAAAATAAGGTGGTGGTATCTGTAAAGGGCGAAGTTCCAAGCATTATCTTAGGTAAGAAAAGGTAAGATCAGTAAATGGTCTGGGGGTAGACCTCTCAATCTTCTCCTGAGGCCCTAACCACCAAATCCCTAGCCCAATGTCCACATCTGTGTCTTGGGTGGAGAAAGACTACATATAGTCATGGATACCAGCAGTTGCTAAATGGCTTTGGTCAATGCACAGTTTGGTTTGTTGCTGTTCCTGCCTATCTCCTACATGATGTCTCTCCTATCCTTTGAGGTTCTGAACTTCCTTAGGAGGAGTTTCCAACAGTCTGTTGTACAGTTTTCCTCTGAAGCCAGCACTAGTTTTTTGTAACAGAGGGTGATCAGATGTGAACAGATGAAGGGGAGGAAAAAAATTAAGGAACTAAAACTGAGGAAGGACTGGAAAGAAGTGTGAGGGAGCTCTAATGAAGACCAGGAAAGTCAGTCTCCCCTGGATCTTTCAATAATAGTGGCACTGAGAAAATGTAGGAGTTTGAAACACCATTATGCAAATAAATACAGATGCAAACATTCACACTGGGAAGGTAGAGAAGTAAATAAAAATTCAAAGTTGAAGGAAGATGTTATTTATTTATTATAAAAATGACTTTTGGCCATTTTCATACTTCTTGTGTCCTGAGCCAGGGTAAGGTTTGTTGGTTTTTTTTTAAATATTAAAATTTGTCAGTAAAGGCAAAGATCGTGACTGAAGCCATAATTTAGTTATCTGATCAATCCTCTAAGAACTAACAGGATCCAGGGTACAATTGCTCCAATGAGGAGCCATACGTTTCTACTCATCAATTCAGTCTGAATTAGCTCAGATGACAGATGCCTTGTTGTCTTTTTCCTTTGTTGTTTACTCTACAGTGAAATAAGGAAAGTTTAAGTAGATACATTTAATGTTCTTCTTTATAATGACAAAATATATTAAGTTCCAAAAGCATATCTTTCACTTATGTAGACCTGGTGCTTATTTCTTGCTTTCTTGCACTTAGCTATGTCATTCAAGAGTTATAAATTCTGAATTCTGATCGACAGAATCAGCCTGACTTACTATTTCAGCATCTGGATTTAATTGCATTGTTGATTTTTTCCACTTATTTGTTGGAAAGTCAATAAAATGCTCAACCAAATTTTCAGACATTGTAAATTGAGAGACCGCAAGTAGAAGTACATGGATTTGCACCAGTTCAGGCACAGGAATACCATCTATTTTCCTGCAGGCAACCAATTAGAGAGAAAGTAAATTTTGAATCTCAGGTTTTACTTATCGATATTTTTCCTTTGTATGGGAACACCATAGCAATATGAAACCTACTATGTTCTTTCTTGTTTAAAAGGCTTCCTAAACTCCCTCTTGGACTATAATACAGCTGTTATAACATGCAGTTATACTTTAGAATTAACTGTACTGAGTGTAACCAATTTAATGTATAATATTTCCCAGCTGAACTCAATAATGTATTTTCTCAAGTAAAACAGTTTCCATTCTTTCATTCAGAGATGAACACATGTGTTTAACTATCAGCACTAGGTTTGGCCAGGGACTAGTCCTGATTTTCTCCAAGTCACCTCACTGATACTTGTCTTCATGATGAAAAGAGTTATGAGCAGAATGGCCCTCCTTTGGTGCATGCCCCCAGGTTTAGCACTGGTGTGACCCAGTCTTGGCTGAGGACTAGGAATTAAAATAGCATGGCTGCTGAAGCTGTGGCTGGTGAGCCTTGAAGCAGGGGCTGACTGGTGACCTGTCAGGGCTAATGATCCCTTTCTTTTCTTAGCTTGTGCAAGCATATGTCTCATACAAGAATAGTCCAGACAATGTCAGTGAGCACACACACTTGGAGAGACTTTGAAAAGATTGAAAGACATGATGTAAGAGATGCTTTACAGCCTTCCTCAGAGAGTCAATAGAAGACAAGAAAAAACAACAAAAGGGTTATTGGTTTGCACTGTTACCCAGAGAATGTAAAAGTAGAGTATTTCTTCCAGAAGAAGCAAAAGTATTTTCCCTTCCTTCAATATATTTCTTCTCTAAAATGCTTGGGATTCAAATGATGTCATGGAAATAGTAATGTTGTATTGCAGTGGCTTTTTACAAATACTTAAAATTACTTTAAAAATCAGCTGCCATTTTACTTACATTGAGTGAAACTAGATCGCTTCTTTCAGTGAAACTAAGCCTCAGTGACATCAACCTTGTCCATGGGTCCACTTCCTTGCCGGAGTAGCCCTGCAATGGAGAAGGGCTGCAGGGTCCAGGAGCAAATGGTCCTGGATTTGGCAGAGAAAAAGAGTATTCCTATTCACAGTTTTGTTCTTAGGAAACCTGAGACTCCCAACTAAAAAGTCTCTGGAGATCCCTGAGATTCAATATAAGAACGTAGTTAAAAATAAACAAAACCAAAACCACCCACATACACACACATACTTGTTCACTTTAGGTGGTGAAGGGAGGAACTGGAACAGTCTCTAGGGTCAAATTGATATCACAGATACCAACAACAACAAAAATCCTGGCATTGAACAGGAAAGTTACTGTCACAGAAATGGATACTAGAGATCCTTTACCCAAATAAAATCAATTGCGGCCAGAATGCAAATCTACTTCTAGGAACTGAGAAAACTGGAAAGGTGGAAGCACTTGATAAACTGACTGAAGCTGTAAATGGCTTAAAGAAACTCTCAGGTGCCACTCGTGCTGTACAGACCACACGGGTCTAAGGTCTACTTCTCAGAGCTCTGTGGAAGATGACTTAGGGAAATAAATGCCTGAAAACTACAGAGGAGTCTGAAAAACTCTACAGGAGCCACAACTCCATCAGGAAAAAAAAACCCCAAAAAACCTAAATCCAAAGGTGAAAATCACCTGCATTGAGCATTTATATCAGATGGAAATAGAAATATTACTTGATATTAAAAAGTGGTATGTGGATAACAGGAGGCAAAAACAAGTGTAATCTTAAGGGATTCCTAGTTAAAACAAAAAAGGAATCTCAGAAGATGGATATTTAAGATCCTGTCAAGAAAACTGTAACAAATGGAAAAGAACTGATTTTTAATATAGAATCACCTAACATTGAGGAGTATTACCTGACTCCACTGCTGTGAAAACATGAACAACTTAATGACAGTAATTAAGATATGAAATATTGTATTGTAAGTGCAGGGACCAGTTACTTTTGAAGATTTTTTCTTCTCTCACACAAAAAAAATTCAACTAAATGCTCAGCTGATCTAGCAAAATCCATTGCTAGTGGTTCCATACAGGTATTGGTCTTGTGATAAAACTACAAGCTATGACACAGAGTTCTGTTCATAGGTAAAAGATTCCTGAAAGTCTGAAATTATACTTTCAGGTAGAAGACCCCAAAAAGATAAATGATCCCAACACAGGCTTTCTCCTGACTTGGCAGTAACTCATATCTGGGAAGCTTCACAACCAGAAAACATTAAAATGGCTTCTTCTATATGAAGAAAAGGCAAAAGACAACAACCACAACAGGCAACTGAGTGGAAAGGAGAGAAGGTAATTAAGTGGGAACATTAAAGGCCTCCTCTTACAATTACAATTCTAATAATTTTCTTCTTAAAAAAGTATTGATATCAAGCAGTGTCAGTACTGAGTCTACAGCAGCAGTTTTATGTAGAGAAGGTAAGAAAACAGTGTAAGGATTTATCACGTTTGTCAGCAAGGTGGATTCAGACTCAAGGTAACTGTGGATAATGTTATGTAGTAGTATAATGTGCCACAATAGCTTTTGCTATCCTTATTCTGTAATTAACAATATATTTCTACTTCCAATATAAGACTGGACACACGTGGGAGAATTTGATTCCTTTATATTGCAGAGCAGTGTATAAACAGAACATGAATAAGCATATTTATTTTCTATCTTTAACATTGGTCAAAAAGAACATGTCATCTTATTTCCATCTAAAGATGTTGATTGTATTTAAAATAGCAAATACTTTCAAAGGTAGCTTTTAAAGCTGCTAATAAAAAAAAAAAAAAAAAGAAAAAATAAATGGGAAAAATCCCCAAATCTTGGAGAAAAACAAAGTTCTGCGGAAAGTGATTGGTAGGAAAGTATGGCAAGTTTGATACCCAAGAATGATTTTTGTCTGAAGGAGTGAGCTGAGAAAACAAAATGAAAAGGGGATGCTCAGCTAGCATACAATCACTAAACATATGCTGGCTAAATATAAGAATGCTATAACTGGGTTAGCATTAAAAAGAAAGGAAGACAATAACTTTGTGTTTGATAGGAAAGCATTATGGTACCTGAACAAATATAGACTTAGATTAATGACAGCTTATATACTCCTATGTTTCAGTACAACAGTTCAAACAGCAGATACACTCTGCTCTCAGTAAAACACAGCATGAAGTTTGGGAGTGGAAATTATACATCCTGAGAGGGAAAAATTAATCCTGTTTTAAAAAACTTCTCCTTATTTTCCTACTCTGTTACCAAAAAAATACTAAACTATACAGTAATATAAACTTTCTTTCATGGTCATTAAATTGTTAACAGTCATAGAAAAGAAAACTAATACTCTTTTAAATGATATATTACAACAAATATCTAATAGAATACAAACAAATCTGTTTGATGAATAATAATGTGACAGAGTCACATTTTCAAAGGCCCTGAACATTTCTAAAAGATGCTTATAAGCCTAAAACTTTCATGCTTTGTTTCAGTGTGTTTTGGGAATTTTGTTTTGAAGAGTTTTGGGTTTGCTTCTAGGAGCTCTGTTTTTCAGAAATTCAAGCTGATGCAAAACCATGTATCTCCACATTGTTACCAAAATTATACAAATGCATCCTATGCAAAGCACACAGAATGTAACTACTGGTGAATTAAATGTGTAAATGCATAAAATTTGTCTAATAATTCCATATATTTCAAAGACATAGAGGAAAATAACTCAAACACTGGAAGAAAAGGGTATTTTAAAATGTATTAATTCTGGAATTCTAATGTAGCAGGTAAGTTGCTATACAATATTAGAACAAAAATTTTATGATAATAAAAAGTATTAATGGGAAAGAAAAAGAATGATAACCAAACAAAAACTGCATATAAGAAGCTTCAATGTTTGTTTTTATTCTTAGTTATACTTAAGGGAGAAATTGTCTAAAGAACATAATATACCATGGACTAATAATTAATGAGGTGGAAGATAACATGCACCAAGTGAGGCAGAAAAGAACCTTTTTGTAAATGGTGTGACATCTATTGTCTAGACTGTCATATGTGTTATATAATGGTTCCCAAAATTGTCCATTTGTTTAATAGTTTCCTAGAATCCTCTCAAATTCCAAAATCAATGAACAATTCACTGAAGTTGAAATCCAGCAAAGACAAAATTGATTGTGCCTCTCATGCATCTGTGTCTGTAATAAGTACTAATGCCCAGCTATTTGCCTAAGGCTTGCTAATAGCTTCAACTTTCAGTTGCTTATTTAATTGAGACCCAAATAATTTATTCCAGGAAATCCTAAATGAGGGAAAATAACAAAATCATACAGCAATAGAGATACAGTTCGGGAAAATCTGAGAACTTCAGTGGCCCATTTATCGGCCTTTTTAATAAGCCATCCTGAGAACAATAATTCTACTTGGACATGCAGTGAGAAGATATCGGCTGTTAAGAGCTGACCATATTAGATCCCATCAAAATGCTTGGGAAACTGAGTTTGATCCCTGCAGCACAAAAAGTAGCTTGGTATAATCTCCTCTCCTGTTGGATAGCAGTATAAGCACATAATGAACTCTGGAGATAATAAGGCAAGAGAAAATACAGCATGAGGAACATTACAAAAAGCATTAAATACAATAACTGTACCAATATAATATGTTTATTTATAAGTGGTTAAAACAATGTATATCAAGTAATTGGAAAGTGTAGCAAGCCATTCATAAAAAAAAAAAAAAAAGCAATGAATTTTCATACTAGTCCTGTTTAATACAAGATTAATGTTTTTATTTTTTTATGTTCCACTTCTAAATAAGTTTGGATAAATGCAAATTAAGAGATGATAGCAACTTCACTCAGGACACAATAGGTGAATCATAAAGATTTATAGAATTATAATTGTTACATTGTGCCAGCCAAGACAATGACAGCCCAAACCAATTAGGTAGAAAGTTTCTTAATAAGACTTTTGAGATTTAAAGGAAAAAAAAAAGAGGACAGTTGCCTGACCTTCCAAAAAGCAGAAGGAAAAAACCATCTGCTCTCCTTTACTAACCGCAACAGTCCTGCGATCCTCTTCTGAGAATAAATACTTTGTATCTAGAATTACATATTTCTTTATTGCATTTTCTTCTGGAAAAGAAATACTTATAATGACAATTAATATTTTTTATTTTTATATTAATACTATTTCCTGGGTAAGAATCCTTTTAACTGTGTTTGTGTGGGCTTATTTCTTTAACATAAACCCAAAATCCTTACCAGGCTACCTGTTCTTTCAGGAACTCTGACCTTCAGAAGTTCTATCAGTAATTAATTTTGCATAAGTTAAATTCACATTTTCCACTTGATCACATGTAAGTCTACCTTCCTATGGACTTCACTGAAGGTCAAGCAGAAAGTGTTGTGTTTGATATATTTGTGTTACGTCTTGTAACATCTGCTACTGTGCGCTTCAAAAACCTAATCAAAAGCAGATAAAATGTTGTAAATAAAACACTAGGTATCCTAAACTAACTGTTACAATAGCGGATAAGGAAATAACTGTAAATATCTTCAGGTGGTAAATGCGGACTGTGTTCTAACAGGTTTTATCATTATATTGTTTTAATATTGTTATTAATATTGTGATTCCTTATCTTCTATGAAATGTAAAATTGGCCATATATAAGCAAAATGATGAATGTAAGTCTATTTGCCATAGAAAAAGCTGTATTAACTGTAAAAGTCTATACATTTAAATGCTTTCAAATTGTGCCTCTTCTGAACCACAAGTCTAGAAAAACTTGCTTTGTTTAAGTAGGTCTAATACACTATTGTGGATAACACCAAAATCTAGTTCCAATTACATTTATCTGCAGACTGTACAGATTTCTACAGGGTTAGAAGCTTTTATGTAGATTTGTCTTCTTACTAGCTAAATAAATAAAACATTCTTTTGCTTCAATGCATATGGTTCTAAAAGGAGTTATATGATATCGGATTTTTTTATGTAGAATAAATTTAGAGTACTTACTATATCAATAATTCTTAGAATCTGCATTCTTTTGGATATTTATTCAGCACTTGGCATTGGAAGTTTAATAGACAAGAACTTTAGAAAAGCAGTATAGATTTTTACATTTGATTTCTTTAAATAAGAACAGTCCAAAACAGAATATTGACTGCATGACAGAGATCACAACTTGATTCTACTACTGTACTGTAAAACTGCTAGAGCAGATTTTATTGTGAGTATCATGCTTTAGTAAATACATCTCAGAAGAATGGTATTTAATTTCTTGAGGTAGTGGCAATTTCCATTTCTAATGCCAAGAAATTTGTATAAAATAAAAATAATATAAAAAGAAACACAAAACCAACATCCTGATTTCTCTGCCAGTCTTTTTGTCTTTGGTTAGCGTAACAGCCATTCCTATCTATGTTATTAATGTCTTCACAGTTAACAGATCCTGTAGATGCTTGCAACATCAGGGAAGAAAATGAATTTTCCAAAGGTATCAAAACATACTTAATGCAAACACCAAGCTCTGGAGCACTTAGTACATGCAAACCTGAAGATTATAAATGGTTGGTATTCAAGCAGGTATTTACTGTGTTTGAAGGCTAGATGGCATAGTGAACCAAACACATTACTCACTTATGAAGACTCAAGTTCAGGTTGCATTTTTCTTGCCTGATAGGAGAATGAGAATGCTGAAAAGAGAGCACCTACCAATCCAGAATTTACATATGAAAGATGTAACTGGGCTCAGCTAACCAGCCGTGCCTGTCATAACACAGAAAAGGAACACATACACATATGCCTCAGCTGAGCAGCAGAAGTCTCCAGCTGTAGGAGGTATTTTCATTAAACAGACACTTAATTGAGATCACATAAATATATCGTCAGAAGCAAGTAGAAAGAATTGACAGAGTTACGTAAGCTCTGATACTTCATGTTTCAAGTAGATGAAGAGACAGACTAACAGTGACTCAATTTGGAACTGGTGAATCTAACACCTATGGAAGTACAATTAATGGGGGAGGGATGGGAAGGACAAGAAATGCGCTGTATTGATTCATTAGGAAAAGCAATGCTGTCTATTGTACAATCCTAAAAATTTCATATTAATATGTCTAAGGAGAATATGACTCTACTGATATCTTAAACCAGTAAATTACGACATTTACCTAAGTATCCTACAGGCTGTCTATTTTAAAGCAGAATGTATGTAGGCAAGCAAAGCATTCACTATGGACATGAATAAAAAAACCCAAATAAAAATATATTAAAATGTTATTTTAGGAAAACTTGTATTTCTTAAATAGGAAGAAAAACAGACCTGAAAACACCTTACTATTGTTCCTGGATAAATCCCAGTGACTACTAAAAAACCCCAATTTCTAAACTTCAGTGTACTCTTGGGAAGGTCAAATAGTATTTGTAGATCAAGATTTGAGAGCAGTTCCATAAAAGCAACATCTTCCATAAAACAGGATGTTGCTTACTGTGGCGGTTTATTGTTTAGATAACACATACACTTGCGGATAAAGTACCCCTAATCCAGAAAGAGCTAATTTGCCAACAAAATCATTTCTAGGTAAAAAGATTAGACATCTGAGTATGCTTAGTCCTGATATCCAGTGGACAATCTGTCAATGAAGGGAAAAGGAAAAAAAAAAGGGGGGGAGGGAAGAAATAATATAAAAGAAAAAAGACATAGATGGAACACTGGATTCTGTCTAGAGAAGTTAGCATTTATTAGCTCTTCCCCTTTCCACAACTAATTACAATTCATCCTACAGCAGCCATTCTAGAGGGTATGAAAACAAGGGTATGAATGAATTATTAATTGCAGCTCTTCTTGCCTATAATGGTTAATTTTATTTTAAATGAGGCCTCTACCCAATAAGCATTTGTGTTTCCCATGTATTAACTGGCAAAAAAATACATTTGATTTCCCTAATATTCACTGTTCCCTATGAATGATGTTAAATTTTTTAAAATGTTTTCTCTAAGTTGCATATTTGCACAGGTGAGCTTGTGTGAGTTGGTCATTACCATTATTGCTCCGAAGTGATTGGATTCAGCTCCATCTCAATGGTGCTGAAACAGCTGCATTTCATTCCTTCCTTTCTGTTAACCAGGTAAGAAGAACTAAAGACAACACTGATAGAATTTTTAAATTTGTTAAATCAGTTCACTACTACCCTTAAACTCTGAAGTGCACAGTGTCTAGCAGAACTGGGTCTTTGATTTTGGTGTATCATTGTCACATTTGTGGAAAAGTTAACAAAAGCACATACAAATAGATTGTTTAGATTTCATCTCAGCATGTGCTGCCTTTGATGAAGACAGAACAGCCTTGACAGAGAGTTCAGATAAATCTATGTCTTGTATATGCAGTCTTGTTTATGTATTTTCATTAGACTGATAATTTCCATGGGTAGCTTCATGAAAATCAAAAAATTCAACTTTTAACTCACAGAGCATGCTAATCTCTTTAATGCTCTTTCTCTCTATTGAGTTCTACTGCAGGTACAAATATGGCTGTTTTCTAATTAAAATTCATCTGGAGAGCTAGTAAGGAAAAAGAAAGAAAAAAGGAAACAGTATCCAGTTTACAGTAGATGCAAATAATCACAAACAAAATTATGTTTTGTATAAGAGCTCAAGCAACTACCAATTCCTTGGAGCCTGTCTGTTATTACTTGCTGCTAATCATCATCAGGTCATGCTTGATCTCTTCCCCTTTGAAAATAATGAAGTGCAGAAAATTATTTTCATATTAAAAGTCTATGTCAGTATCATACCTTTTCCCCCCAAGCTGAGCAAGGTGATGTTTGTTTTTTATCTGACTCTTCAATAAAGTACTCCAAGATCATTATTTGTACAGAAGGCTTTACATAAATCCAAGTTTTCTACTGTGTTCTGTGTATCCATTTTTATTTTTTTTTTTTAATCATTATCAAAGCAGCAGTGCTTTGGATTAATGCATCTTCACAAAGCAAACCAATTTGTGCTCCAGTCTTTGAAAATGCCAGGGCTTTTGCATTCCTTTTTGCTAGTAGATTGATAAAAATATAAGCACTTAGAAACAAAATAAACAGTATGCAGGGCTTTGCTGATAATCTTCCTATGGGACAGGAAAAAGAGGCAAGACTCAGATATTTCTGCAGCATTGCTGATGCGTTTGCAAGGAGTGTATAGCACAGTCCTGTGATTCCCTGTACACACAGCTAAGTGCTCCAGGAATCAGCCTTCTACATGGAAACTTGCTCCAAACTTTCTGTCAAGATAAAGCTACTTCAGCCATACCTCACTCTTCTTTCTTTGGGAAACCTCTGCCCACAGGATTAGTTTCCTTCTTTCTCTTATTTCCACAAAGAAGTCCCACTTCCTGGTGCTTTAAGTCAAGCACAGGAGAAAGCCTAGTCAACTGCATGGACTAGGCATTGCTCCAGCTTGCAATGGTTCTAATCACTTTGTCTGTCAGTTGTATGAAGAAATGCAACTGCTCTTTTTACATCGATCCTGCAAAAAATTGCATCCCATCAGAAGTGTTAAAGAGGGAACAATAAGAGACAAAATTATAATGCTCCTTGGTTTCAGCCACCACTGCAACAGAAAATGAAATGCTGAGAAAACTCACTGGCTTCCAGGACTAACATTGAAGATGGCAAATATTCTTTAGCCTGTGTTTAACTCCTTTTTGCTGTGGCTTCAACAATACGCCATTCAGCTCTATACATAGCCAGAAACAAAGCACTCTGACTTTTAATATCCCACTATGTGACTATTCTATGATTCTGTGACTGTAAATAGCTAGATGTACCAGACCTACATGAAAGCGCATAGCCATGTAAGTAAGCACTCAAATGCACTGAAAGAATAACATAAAGGAAAAAAAAAAAAAGTTGCAAAGTCATTTGAAATATCTGTTTTATGGAAACCACACACATTAAATACATCTGACAGTAAAAATGTGCTTCCAGAGAAACTAGTACACTCTCGTAATATCAAAGGTACATTAAGAAAGATAACCTAACTAAATTACAGCTCCACTGAAGAAGTTTTGACACTGTTTTAAACATCACTGACATTTCATCCATTTTCAGTGATTTTGAACTGAAGTGGTCCACAGAAAAGAAATTATCTCTATTTTCAACATGTCTTTCAGAAAAAAACATGTTCTTTAAAAATTATGTTAGCTTTACTATCAGAATATTGTATTTTACAATATAAAAGACTAATTCAGGAAATTACATTTTTCATTCATTTGTTCTCCTAAATTTGGGTTTTGCTTGATTTTATTTTTTTTTTACATTTAATTACATAATCTCTTAAGGCAGATGGCAAGAAAAAAAAATAAAATAAAGCTAACGTTTTTCTTCTGCTCTTTCTTTGGCCGAAAAGGAGTTATTGTGACTTAAAAAATGAAATCACATTGTGATTTAACAATTAAAACTTCATAAACCCAAACATCTGATGTATCTAATATACATAATATTGATATCATTTATATGAAACATGATGATATAATAGAAAATTATATCGCTCAGCATATCATCTCCGGACTTCAATATTAAATAGGAGGCGCTGGTGTTGCAAAAACCATCTGTGATTTTGAATGTTAACTCAGCAGCTCACTGAATTCTTGGGTGCCATCATGTTTAAAACCAGTCTCCAACTCTAAAAAGTTTTACAGGTGGCGCCAGCTAGATGATAGCTAAAGCAGTATGATTTAGGAGTAGATGCCTTTGGCAAATCTTTTTTTCTTTTGGCGATAATGGTGCTTCCTACAGAAATCAGGCCTAGAAACACAAGGATGTTGCTTTGCCCAAGAGAATGCAGATGTTGAAAAAGAGTCAGGCTTTTCTTTCCATCAGGATTTGATTCTAAAACTAACTTCTTATGTCTGGGATCTGCAGTCACATAGCCTGTGCATTTGTTCAGAAGACTCCTTACAGAAGAAAAAGAATCGATGAAACAGTAAGAACATCAGTTATACTGTAGTGTTCGCATTTAAAAAGCATGGAAAAAGGGACTTATGATAAAATCGAAAGAAACGTGGGCTGCCTCCAATGGAAAGAGGTGGTTTGGGGTATTTTTTGAGTGTTTCTGGCAATTTTTTGTAAGGGTTGGTGGTGTTTGCACTGAATTACAGAACCATATATGTTGTATACATATATACTGGATACACCAAACTTTTTTTCACAAATGCACATCTTCAGAGAATCTCTCTACAGGCATTTCACCATATAACAATAAGAATTTCTGCAAGATGTATAATTCCATAAAAACTTTTCATGTAGTTAATGACTCCCAAGTTTTTTCACCTCTTAGATTTGCAATTTTACCCTGCACACAAATTATGAACCGAATGTAAGACTTACAAAGTCTCACAGTGTCACTCGGTGTCTCTGCAATACACGTTACTTCTTCCTCTAGCTTTCTACCTCTAGCTCAGATATTTATATGAAAGAATTGTACACTTGGAGGTGATCCAGGAAATACAGTCCCACTGCTTTGGCCTTCTCTGGCAAGTAAACCAACTACCCGTGGAATATCCCCAGATGTCAAACATATGTGCACTACTGTACGGAAGCCCATTCATGGAGTGGTGACCTATGCAGGGAATCTTAAATACTAGAAAATGAGTCTATGTACTAATAGAAGCAGCAAAAAAAAAAATTTCTTCAGAACCTCTTCCTTTTGCCACTGTATTGGTATTTGACAATATCTGGAAAAATCAATTTCTATTTGTTACAAAACTAAATCCTTAGCAGGGGGGGAGGAAGAAGTAAAAAGTCAAAGTAGTCAGTCTCAGACAGAATTTACATTGTCTCAGATAAAATTCGGAAGCACGTACATAAAGGAAAGAAGAGTATTTCAGAGAAATAGAGTGGTCTTACAGAAAAAAAATTCTTAATGTTTAATCAAAGTTCAGTATATAGTTAGATTCTCTCAGAGACAACACTCTTTTAAAGCATCTGTGGAAAAAATCCCTTGCTTGCCTCATTTCTTTGAAGAGAAATAATGACTTGCAGCATCTTTTTAGGCAGATACAATGATTGTGAAAACATTGCCATCAACTCTATCCAGCATCAGTAATGGCAAAAGATGGACTATATGACCTCTAAAGGTCACTTCGAACACAAACTATTCTATGACTCTATGAAAAACTACAGTGGCAGACATTTTTTTTTAATATAAATTTCTGCTGGGTTTTGTCTTTCTTTGCATTGTAGAACCAACCAAAAAAAAAAATGTGCAGACTCCATACATTTGCAGGAGTGACCTCACCCAGACTCAGCACTGTTTCAGAACCATAAAACTTTAAAGAGAGACTTGGCTGTAATACTGGCATTCATGCAGACACAGCACAAGGTCATGACTCAAGCAAAATGGCTGTCAGCATTATTCCCACCAAGATAATTAATTATTCAGGATGGGATGGCTGCGCTAGAGCTGTGCTTTATCTTGTGCATGGCCAGACTTTTCATGGCAAGCAGTAAGGTCATTTTCTTCATCTTTACAGCATGCAGAAAAAGGTCATACACAGTTCTAGGTCTTATCCTTTCTCAGCACCAAGATTGCATGCTTTCTGGAGAGTGCATGAATGTAAGGAAGAATACGCATGTGCTGATTTGGGAAGGGTGATATACTGAATAGAAAGAAGGGGAAGGAATGTGTACGTCCTCTAAAGAATGGATATGCTTTGATTCAGTGCACTGCCATATATTCCAATATTCTGCCTTATTTCCCTGTGAAACTCAAGAAAAGGAAGTCTGTGCCCCATTGAGTATCTAATTTAGCTGAAGAAACAAAGTCAAGATGCTACAATTAGAAGAGGAGGAAAAAGATGTCATAGAAGAAGCTTCATGACTATATGGTTGCATTGGCTAATAAGGTATTCAGTTTCCTATCTAACCTAAATTGTAGACTAACATGAGACAGGTAAGCAGGTAAACAAGCAGTAATAGATGCAGTAATAATTTAATCAGTTTCCATTAATGAGAAATCACTTCTTTTATTTGGTGTTTATTTAGAACTGACAAATACAACAATAAAAGCTTCTAGGAAAACTTCATTTGT
>JAOEHX010014455.1:21335-34002 GCA_025448015.1 Bolborhynchus lineola | reverse complement strand
AAAAGCTTCTAGGAAAACTTCATTTGTACTCTTGGCATTTCTTAATTTTTTTTTTTTTTTTTTTTTTAAGACAAAATCTAACCTTTTTTTCTTCTGCTACTTTTAATTAACATTCAAAATTACATTTTAAATGAGAAATCGCTCTTTCATAAAAAGTTATTTGAAAAAATGATCATTATGTGAAGTAGGGCTAGAGTACAGGATTTCTATTTTCAAAATTTGGACTTTATGACACTGTTGAAATGTAAAAGTGAGATGTGACTTTTGAAAAATGCAGAACAAGCGTCTGTGTTAGGTGTCAGTAAGTACAGACCATCAACTACTTTTTGCAATACTGCATCAGCTGCAAGTAGCATGGTTCAGACGCTAGAGTGTAAGCTGGATATAATCTATGGATTGGAGATAGTTTTACCTTTGCCTCTGCATTGTAAGATAGTGTGCTGCTATCCTTACAAGTCTAAACATACAACCAACAGGAGCTGTTCTGCCAGTGTGTCAAGTGGGAGGATTTCCACAGCTGGGATCTGAACCTGTCGATTAGACCATGCTGACTAAAGCACAGCATCTGCTCACTCCTTATGAATTTTTAACACAGTGACTCTACATCAACATTTAATTAGAGCTTGATTATATTTACTAGACTTCAGGGTAAACCTTCTAAGCAATGAGAAGTTAGTGTTTAATAATAAGTACATGGAAAAATAAACCTGCTTCTTTAATAAAATTTTGTATTTTTACTTCTTTACCTTTCCCCAGAATGCAATTTCTTACTGAAAAGGAGGAGTCATTAGCTTGCACCCTGTAAGGCTACATACATCAACCTCAAATTGTCAGACATAAATGCAGAATGGGAGAGTGAACTTCCAGAAGAGGAAGAATTGAGTCCTTCTATAAATGATTTGTAATAGTCGTGCATTTCAGCAGTAAATCAAGTCTTCCTGTTTCATCTGATCTCAGATATTTATGTATGAACTTTGATTTCTCTTCACTAGACCTCCCTCTGGACTTTCTGTTCTGGGTTGATTTTTGGTTTATGTTTTTTTTTGGTTTGTTGATTGGTTGGTTGGTTTTATTTTAAACTCTTCAGATCTATTTTTAATTTATTCAAATCCCATATAGGAAAGGTACAGTTTCTTTTACTGCTGTTATTTTTGGCATAATATAATTATGGGGACAGAATCAAAATCATGGGATCCAAAGGTCAATTCACGTTGGGATTGACCTCAGGAGGTCTGTGATCCAACTTCTTGCTTACAGCAGGGTCAGCTGTGAGGTGAGAACAGGTTGCTCAGGGTTTTGTCCTGTTGGGTCTTGAAAACCTCCGAGCATGTGTATTTCTTACCCTGGAAAATCTGTTCCTTTGCTTGACTGGTTTGGTTCTTTTTTTCTCTCTTTTCCTTTCTTTCTTTTTTTTTTTTTTTTTTTTTGTCCTCTCATCCCTTGATTCTAAATGTCTCCTGTTTCAATTCATTATCTCCTATCTTCCTACCACACACTGCAGTGAAGAGATGCGTTCATCACTTCAGACACTTTCCTCACAGGTATTGAAGGCTGCTGTTGGAGATCCTGAACTGGCCCAGTTTATCAATATCTTTTCTGCATTAGAAAGCTGAAAAAACTAGATGTGGTATTCTAGATGTGACCTAACAAGAAGTGCATAAATTCTTGCAATTGCTTCCTTCAGTCTACTGGCCATGCCGATATCACCTGCATTCTGGCATTTTGCAGAATGCATGCAGTTATTTTTTCTCATCAGAGCTGTATTTTCACAGAATATAAAGTTGGTGTGGTTGGATGCTGGCATGCAGCCACATGACTTAGGAGCTACTGCACTGCCTGTCACACTAGGAGGAGTACTGCTCACTGGTCAGGAGCTCTGGGCCCTATGCTCATTATTAGGAGATGTGACAGGCTGCTTCCCAGAGTAGTAGTACTGTTTGGCAGGTACAGGGGCTAAACATGATTTACTCTCTCTGTTTAGTTACTGAAGAAAAGCAGAGATAAACAGTAACTCAAGTAGTACAATATTTCCTGTTGGAAGATACTCTGGATAAATTACTAAATGTTACTTTGGGTGCCTTGGATGTGGCCAACGCAAAGTCCTATAAAGTCCAGCTGCAGGTCAGCACACTGTAATCAGCTTTGCTGCCCTGTAGCCTCACAGGGAATTCAAATTACACAGTGTGTCGCAGTTTATGTCTGTGTGACAGATTTCACTTCCTGATTATCCTCCTCAAGCAAGCCCAACAAAAGATGCTGAGATTGCTTGTGTGGGAGTCCAAGAGCTGTCCCTCACTTCCCCAGCTGCAGAACAAACCTGCCCCTGTGGCTCCCAGTCTTTTTTTTTTTGACTCCACATTTATCTGACCCTCACTGGAGCACTGCTCAGAACCACCTGTTCATCCTCAACATTCATTTAAAAGCAGGCAGCAAAGATGATCATCTCAGAACTGATGTAGAAGCCTGTATTCCCAGCAGAAAGAGAAGTTGTCACATTAATCATAAGAACAAGGAGCAGTGTAAAAGTGCTAGCAGTGTGAAAGAGGCAATCACGTGGACATTGTAACCAGGTAGATAGGGCAAGAAAGGGCACTTCCTATTGACTTCAATGTCTGGTTTGCACTCAAACTGATCTGTAAACCCGAACATCATACAGGTAGAGTAATGACACCCATTAACCTTCTCATTATTGTGAGGTGATGAACCACTTTCAGATTTCATTGTCTCCGATGGAAACACTCAAGTTCCTGCAGATCAGGTCTGAGTGCAAGCATGTGCAAAATCTCATTCTGTATTGTCCTATCTGGAGAGACAGTGTGACACCACAAGAAGAGTGTCTCTAATTCACATAAATATGATGCACATTATCTGTCGTATAAAAATCTCTTTTATTATAGGTACTCTGGATGGGGAAAAATGGCATTTTCTCTACTTACAGCAAGTTATTCTTTCATATGACAGTAATGATAAATTTTCAAGAAGGCACACTTCATGCTTCTATAAGGTTCTGTGAAACTTGCATATACATTTTTCTTTTTTATTTCACCTGAATATGATATAAAAAAATCCAGAACTATTGCAAATCAGGAACTCTTTAATTTTTTGTTGTTGTTGCTTGGTGTTTTTCTATTTTTTTTTCCAAATGCAAAGTTAATTTTTATAAAATATCAGAATTAAAATTTTCATTATTATAATATGCAGAAATGTCAGCCGGTAATCAGGACTTCCCAACAAATCCCTGTAGATAAACAGTGTAAATGCTTTTATAGGTATACATGCACAGATGCATGGTGTTAACAACTGGATTAAGAACTAGTGCAGCCTGGTTCACATGGTGAGGAGCTATAAACACCCTGTCTGATATTCAGCATCATTCTAAATAACACTCTCTTATGATCTTCTTTCTCTTTCTAAATCCTTAAAAAAAAGGTCACCCCAAATCCTTGACTGTGATACTTTGCAATTAACCCCTGCAAGTATCAAGATACTAACTACACAGATTTAACTGTAAAAATGTGATGAAATGGGGCTATCTGAATGATATTGCTATTGATCTTGTTAAGCTCTGGGGTGTATGGAAACCCAGTGAAACTATATTTATAAGGTTAATAAAAAATGCCCTATCTCACTTCTACCAGCCTGATGTCTGAAAACTTATTAAACTTTGCATCTTCCACATCTCTGTGTGATAAAGAGGTGAGCTGCTGAACAGATGGTGGATAAATGACTCTCACTTTTGCTGCTTTCACACTTCCCAGAAGCAAAGCTGACAAATTGTATTTGGAGCCTGGAATGTGATTTCTTTATTTAAACTACATGCTTAGCACTAACAAGGGAGCACTCAGGAACATTAATTCAAACATGCAGAGTGTCTCACTCTGGGAACTGTGTTCAGCCTTTTTAAGAATTTGTTATTTCTAGAAAATCATCTTAATTGTATTGTGTGCAAAAAACATACTGTCTCTTCATTTTGGTGTCAAAATTACTTAAGTCACTGTATGCATATATATATACACATATGTGCATAAATAAATAGATGTATATATGCCTTATGTATATAGCAGATAATTCTTGAGATAAATGACATTTCTATGAATGAGAATGCAGTCCAAAAGGCTGCAATGCATTAATCAGAACAAAAACCCCAATCCTTCAGGGAAATGCATTCAAACTTTTTCCTCTGTCTTTATTATAATGTCCTATTTCATACTGTATGTATTGCACTGCCTCCATCCACAATGAATTCAGTATTCTATCCCCTCAAACCATTAGCTTAATAATGTTATGTTCTGCCTCATTCCTTTTTACAGTGCTGCTGGTTTTACATTGTTTCATTTCCCTTTGCTCCCCAATCACATTTCTCAATGCACATTGGCCTGTCACTGAAACCTACTGCATTCATCACCTGTCTAATGTTTTTTATATCGTATCTGCTACAGAGAACATTTCTTCATCTTTGCTACATTTATTGCCAGCTGAGATAATTGTTTAGATTTCAAAAGTGCTTGGTGTCATGTAAGGAAAAGAACTGAATTAGGAAGAAATGAAGCAAAACAAAACAGAAATTGTGTTGTGGATATTTGCTGGGCTTGTCAGTGTTCTCAGAAGGTAGGTACTGTAAGATGCTGAAAGTCTGATTGCCATGTGTTCTCCATTCTTTTCAAACACACAGATACTCCTGGCTACAATTTCAAAAACCTGGGTATAGAAACTTTGCTAGAACATCGTGTTGCCATCAAGGCTTGGACTCTTAAAAGAGCTGTGAAATTAGAACGACACACATATTACCAATTAATCAAAACAGAACTCTGTGACCATGACATTTTTTCGTTCCTAAGGGAACAAATACTACTTTACAAATGATAGAGACAAATCCTTGTTATTCACTCTCCTTTTCACCACCACATATAGTGATTGAATTCAGACTCCAAAAGAGATTATATTCAGGTTTCTTCATGATAGCCATCATTCAAAGTAAGCTTGTTTTCTTGGTTTTTATATATATATGTATGTATATATATATACCCACATAAATTACAGTTGCTTTACTTGACCATTAAGTCTGATTTCTGCTATCTGGTAATGATCAGAACCATAAATGAATTATTAAAAAGAAAAGATATAAAAAACATCTTCCCAGCAACTTGCCATTACATGAACTAAATAAAATATTTGCAGCTGCTGGATGCATATACCTGGGAAATATAATAATGTCAACAATATGGGAAAAATTGCATGTGCTCTCTCTTAAGCAAGAAAAAAATTAACATCATCATCAGTAACTTGGCTACAGGGATGATCAATTACAGTCCATAAAACCTTCTGCTGGGGTGGAAGAAGATAAAATTTCAAAGCCAAAGCAGCAGGAAAGCAGTATCGTCCGCAGTCCAGCTATTCCCAAGTAAATACTCTTTCTGCTCTTCTGCTCACCTGTCTTAAGGTCACTATGATAGTTTTTTCCCATCTTTCTTAAAGCCTGGCAGAGTGCTGCAGTTGAGTGCTGTCATATGGCCAAGCATTGTTTTACTGCACTTCTTGCTGTCAGTGCTACATAATGAAAGATGGATAATAACCATTTCCTGTTTTAATCTTCTTTTTTCACTCCACAATGCCCCACTCCCAGTTTACTTACTGAGGCATTGGATGAGACCTTCAGATGACATATATCAAAGTAAATCTGCTGCTTTTAACTGTTACACAATAAAATCTCTTATGTGACTTTGTATTAATCAGCTCTAGCAGACAAGTACAGTTATAGGACAGATGCAGTATAGGAGTGTTTGTTGCACTGACTGGAGATTACGTTCAGTCTGCAGCTCAAGAAATAGAAGTTGTTAAGAGCATATTAAGAACTGATGTGAAAAAGCTCTTAAATGGAGAACTTGGAAAATAGCTGAAATCTCTGAAACCACAAGGTAAATTGACTGTTAGGTTTCCTTCTGTTGTGTGTAAGTGCTACCTAAACCTCTGCATTTTTAGTGTATAAAGGGAGGAGGGCTGAATATTCTATTTAGGAAATACCTTTAAGTGAAGTGGACTTTGAAAGTAAGATTTCTATGCTTTTTGTATGCTTTGATGTTTCAAAATATTCCACGCATGCTGCACATCAGGATTGATGGTGATATTCTCAATTCTGAGAAAATAGTTTGCACTCTAATAAGCACTGCAAAGAGTTATCCTGGAATAGAAAAATACATAGCTATTAGTTTTCACTAAGACGTACATGTTCAGCAATATTGATTCTGGCAATTGGGAATGTTATGGTTTTTTGTTTTTTTGTTTTTATTTTTTTTTCCCCCAGAATGCTTCCTTTCTTGTATTGGCATTTTACACAGGAGCTTCACCCACTAACTGCAAGATAGCACCTCTTAAAGACACAATGACATCTGGAAAGGATTCACCATGCTGCTTTCCATCCCTCTTGTCTTCCCTTCCTTTCCTCAACAGACTTCTCAGATCCACTGCCAGGATAAGGGGTTAAACTCCTTTGAGTCATATCACCCCACAACACTGTTCATAATAGTTTAGAAAGGATAAAAGCTCTACTTCTCTTACCCTGATTTCAACAGCCATCCTGGCCAATTTCCTTGGACTTTTCATTTCAACTATGTTTGTGTGGACAGCTGTAATAATACCACAGATAGGATTTGCAATGGGTTCTCCTAAACCAGAGTATAAATGAGCTATTTCTTCACTGCTTCCATTAATCAGTGTTAGATTAATAGAAGTTTTAAAGGAAAGAGGAAATATGTACTGAAAATAAAATTACTCAGTCTAGAAGACACAACATGCAAAGAAACAAGTAGAGAGAGACAATAAAATATGCAGATGTTTAAAGGTTGAGACATTATAGTGAGGATTACAAAGAGGATTGTTGCAAAATTTGTCAATATATCACCTATGGAGCCAAGAAGATTCTGTTGTTTAGTGTACATAGCTCAAAAAAGTGAAACAGAACTGCCCTCATTACTTGAAGCACAGGTCGGTCCTTGAGCAAATTTCCTTGCGTTAAACATATAGGTTTGCAAATATGACTTGGATAGCATATATGAAATTAATGCTGAACAGAAGAGCATGATACAATTAAAAACATGCAAGAGCATAGTAGCAGTTAATGAATTTCATAGACAGTATATCAGATTTGATCTTCACGTGTAATAGAATCATAGAATTAGCTAGGTCAGAAAAGACCTTTAAGATCATCGAGTCCAACCATTACCCCAGAACTGCAAAGTTCACCACTAAACCATGTCACTAAGGGCCACATCTACACAGTTTTCAAACACTTCCAGGGACAGTGATTCCACTACTGCCCTGGGCAGGCTGTTCCAATACCAGATCACCCTCCCAGTGAAGAAAATTTTCCTAATATCCAGTCTAAACCTCCACTGGTGCACATTGAGGCCATTGCCTCTTGTCCTATCACTTGTTACTTGGGAGAAGCAACCAGACACCTCCTCTCTCCATCCTCCTTTCAGGTGGTTATAGAGAGTGATAGGGTTCCCCTGAGCCTTCTCCAGATTAAACAACACTCAGACATTCCTTATAAGGCTTGTTTTCCAGACCCTTCATCAGCTTTGTTGCAATTTTCTGAACCTGCTCCAGTATCTCAGTGTCTATCTTGCAATAAGGGTCCTCACTTAAAAGCCTGTGATTTTGCATACAAGGTAGAGTTATTTCACAGCCTTAATGTCCAAGAAAAGTGATTATACTGCTGTAGTTCGGATAACTCATGAAGCATCTGAGAAGCACATGTACAGAGGGAGACAAGACAATGTAAATTGTTGAAAATGTATGTTATTATATGAATGGAATGAAATATAGCAAAGTAAAATCTGACCTAAATTATAAAATAGGTCTAGTGTGTCTAAGGATGTATAATGAAAACAATAACAGATCAGCTGAATAATTTAGGGACTGGACATCGCACTTAAGAATGTCATATATCTTGCAAAAACAATGTTGCTTTGACAGAGGAGTGGACAAACAACTTAGTAGGTCTCTTCTATTACTAATTCTTTTCATCCCATGCTCTTTGTAGACCAATATTAAGTACCTCTAAAAGGCACTAGAAAGATTAGACCTCCATTTACTTCATTTACTTCTTGTCCTGAAAGCTAGTCTTCGATCACAGAGCAGCAAGATGCCATCTATTAGCTATTGTTGCTTACTCTGGAATGAAAGAATATTTAAGAACAATGGATAAAATAATAATTTCTAATCGATCAGTGTGGATTACTCCAGGAGTTTTTGCTAACACATTAACATCCTGTAACTTATGATGAGCAATGCTTCAGAAACAATTAAGGTTGCTAAGTTATCATTTCATGAAAAAGTATCAAATGAAGACTGACATTTCTATCCAGGATTCAGGGAGTGTTAAAGAAGAAAACCTTGGCTTAATTCTTTAGCAAAATTATAGCCATCTCAAGACGCTATTTCGGTGGCACTCTTTAAGGCATTATACAAAAATCACATAAAGGGAACTCCAAAAAGTGAGTGGTATATTTAAAGATCAACTCAGAAAAAATAAAAATAAAAATATTTATAACCTTTCACACCATTTCTCCCAAGAGACAAACTAATTAGGTACCTCTGATATCCTAAAATAAAGTTAGGAGAATATACTTCTCTGTGTTCCACAACCTCTCAAAATTTATTCTCTTGATCACCCAACCTTGCGATTTATGTAAAATCTGTAAAATTATTAAAATTTTCTATTTACTTGCAGGTGTTAGAATGTATAAAATATTGCAGCAGATTAATAGTTAATTTCATGTTGGGAAAACAGGCATACTGTAAGTGATTTATCATTAACTACATATTTGGGATTTTTTCTGGATATATTTATCAATTGATGTGATAGGTTATTTGATATATTTGTTATTTGATATATTTCTTTCAATCTTCCAATGCAGAAATTTGAAAACACAGTGGGTTTATTTATAGAGTTTTAAATATCCATTTCTGTGTGTCTTCCTGTTTCTGAGTGTGAAGACAAACATAAGTGATATTTTGACATTCTTTTGATGAGAAATAATTATACCTTTGATCCTGTAGACAGAAGTTGACTTTAGTACAAGCTCTATAGAAGTCATGAAACAAAATATAACTTCTCTGACCGAGTACAACTCCAATTTTTAACAGAGACCATCACGGTCTGTTTTTCCATTTCCTTCTGTATTGGAATTAAACTGGAGAAGACGACTGAAATCAAGAAAAAAATACTTTGGAGAGAATTTCAAATCTGCGGCGTGTTTTTGTGTCAGGGATGTTATGGCTCAACAGTCTTATTAAGAAATATGAAGCCTATATAGATACCAGCATAACTAGAAGAATATTTTCATTTTATTAAAAAAAACATAAATAAATAAAAAATGAAAGCTTGCACGTTAGTCCTTTGGAAAGTGAGTAAGAAAAGAAAGAAATAGCTTCCTTTCAGGTTTGCTCACTATTATTGCATGAAGCAAGATGTTACTTGCACTCACTGATCAAAAAAAAAAAAAAAAAGCAAGAGCTTGATATCTGACTATTGCTCCTAAACAGAGTAAATTTAGGGCTAAAGAGGCACAGTCATGACTCACAAAACAGAATCGCAGCCATTTTCAGGAAAGAAAAAAATTAATCTCTTACAAAATTCTAAAAAGACCCCAGATCCTTCTAGAAGTGAAGCAAATCCAATTTTTTTTTTTTTTTTTTAGAATTCCAAGCCAACTTGACAGCCCCTGAGGGAGTGAGAACCAAAGTAATAACCATTGCCAAAGGATTTAAATTATTGCTATTTTTTAATCTTGCTCTAGAAAGGAAAGGAAAAAAAAAAACTGAAATTTGCAGAACTCTTTCTGATGTGATGCAAGATTAAACTGGGCTATTTCAGTAGAGTGAAATATTGGGTCATTAGGCTTTGGATTAAATCAAGAGAAGAAACACTGTATTTTCTGATATTCTGTTCTCTGCCTGTTTGGAAAATATTCTCTGTGCTTCCCCAGATTTGATGCAACAGTATTTCTGGATTTTCTGAACCTGTTTTTTCTCCTTTCTACATCCTGAATATCTGTAGAAACTAGCAGGACCCTTACCCTTCATGAATGAAATATTGCTGGTATTTAAGCTAACACTCATCTCAGCTGCAAGCTGGTGTAAAAAAAAAAAAAAATTCAATGAAATCTGATCATAAGTTATTTACTAATGTATTATTAATGGGAAACTGAATGGCTTCAATAATAATTCTTAGTATTTATCATCCCGTACGAGGGTAAAATAGACAGGTCCCCATTTATCTGAGTTATTTTAAATGAACTGCACGAAAGAGCTAAGTGGGCCCCTTATTTCCCTCACGTCATCCCACAGCTAGAAAATATGACGTGACAGCAATTTGTCTAGAATTACATCACATGAAGAACAGGCACAAAGCAGATATAAAAATGCCTTTCTTTAATGTCTTCTGATTGTTTCACTGAATTTATATTGCTTTGGTACATTAATAATCAGTCTTTCAGAATTCCTTGATACATCAGATAGTTGTCTCTGAGAGATATCATCTGTATATCAAACTTGCAAGTATGTTAGCCTGTAGTAATATTTGTGTGCTTCACTTGGAAAACTGGTCTTATTATCTGATGTATTTATTATCTAATTTGCTAGATTATATTGTAATCCTGGATATAAATCAAATCAACGGTATTATTACTTTTATTATTGCATCAGGAGAGCAGGATGGAATAAATAGAATTCCCAGGCTGACTAAAAGTTTTGACATGTGAGAGACTGTCAATGCCTAACCAGCTAGACTTTTGCTTCTTTATAATAGCATTCTGTTTAGTGTTCGATTATGCCATAGATACACTCATTTTTTAAAGCAATACAAATGATAGAATAAATTGCAGGAAACTTTTAGGCTGGATTTTTTAATTTGTGCTGAACAAAAACTCCACTAGAGGCTGCACTAGAGGCCAGAGTCCTATGATGTGAGGTTCTCTACCCACTGAATTTTGTTGACAATTGCATGCCCATGTGGATTTCTAGCAGGACTAGACTGGTTTTGGATACCTAATACCAGTTGCACTCACTTGATGACCTGACAGGTCACTATGCAACTGCATAGCTTTTCAAATTATACTTCAATCCAGCTTTGGCTTTATGCTGTATCATAAATTTTAGCTTTTGATGACAATGGCGTCAGTTGGCAATGAGTAAAAAAAAAAAAAAATAAAAAAAATAGGCTAGTCTATGAGAACAGATTTTGATCATAAAACTTCAGTCTTATGGGAAGATTTCCAAAGATGTTTAACTCTTTTGAAGATCTGGCCTTAAAGAAACAAATTAAATACTATGATTTTTATTTTTCCAGACTGGCAACTCAAGTGCAAAGAGAAGTGACACTCTTAGAGGATCACACAAAAGGGTAAACTCACTTGTAAGTCATAAAACATTAAGGACAAGACAAGTTGCTCTATAGTCAGTTCAGATTTATCAATAGTGCTCTGCATGACTATTCAATTTCTCTGACTGATCCTGCAGAGCACTCTTCAAAACTGATGAGTCTGAACCGAGCCTACCCAGTGACGTTGGGCTAGGTGAGGATAAAGGGCCTGATATCACTAGGGATTATAGTGATAGCCCAAGGGGTAATGGGTTAAAAATTAAACAAGGGAAGTTCAGATTAGATATAAAGAGGAAGTTCTTTCCTGTACGGGTGGTGAGGCACAGGAATGAGTTGCCCAAAGAAGTTGTGAATGCTCCATTCCTGGTGGTGTTCAAGGCCAGGTTGGACAGAGCCTTGGGTAGTATGGCTTAGTGGGAGGTGTCCCTGCATGTGGCAGGGGAGTTGGAACTAGATGATCTTAAGGTGCTTTCCAACCATAACTATTCTATGATTCTATGATTTGAGGGGCCCTGAGAGTGTCTTACAGCTGTTCAGTGAAGTGCCATCACTGGGATTAACAGAAGAACCCACACCATGCCAGTGTGTTTGAGGAGGTGCTGTGCTGACAACTTCTGTTTGTTGAGAATTTCAGTATTTTTTTAAATTAATAAAGAAAGTTTACTACAAGTCAGTAAACTTCCTGTTTGCCTCACTGTAGTTATTAATATACAAAGTTTCAAAATGTAATAAAATCCTGTTTTGGAGAAGAGAAAATAAACTGGCTGGCAGATCCATAAAGTGAATGCCAGGCTTTCAGTCATACTGAGAGCAGTAAATAAATCTCTAAGCACAGTTTTTCAGCCTGAATATAAGTAAACAAACACATAAATGAAATAACAAGAAGACTATTATCAGTTTTTCTGGCAAAAGGTTGATATCTTCCAAATGAAAAGTAGATACATAACGACAAAAAAAAAACAGGCTGCCTTGCAAACCATGTGGATTTCTATGGGAGGTCTTTTGTGCATATCCTGGGGGATCTACAACACATTAAAAGAATGCATTTGATCCCTGTATTCTAAGTAGATGTTTCTGTTGTTAGGTGCTGTAATATCCTTGTAACTCTTCAAATTCCAAGGACAATGACATTTTTGTTGTAAGCAGCAAGCTGCTGGAAAAGTGGAATAGAAGAGTTTTTTCAGCTGATGTTTGCTTTAGTAAACCTTTCAGATCAATATATTTGCATTTATTTATTATATTTTCAATACTATTTTTCTTCTAAAAGCATAGCTATACTGTTTT
>JAOEHX010014454.1:0-21263 GCA_025448015.1 Bolborhynchus lineola | reverse complement strand
GCCAGCCCGGCGCCAGGCCCGGCTCCCGCACCCCTCTGCCCTCCTTCCTTCCCTTCTCTGGGGCTCCCCCCGTGCTGTGTCCATCTCTTTTTGTCTCCCTGTTTCTTTAGATCCCACCACAGACCTTCCCTCCCCGCGCTGTTGGACAGCCCTGGCTGGTTGGTGAGCATCTGCTACCCCTCAGTAGGTTGGGCAGAGCGGAGTCACAGGGCTGCTTGCTCGGGGCGAGTGCTCCAGGCAGAGTAGAGTCCAAACCCCCAAGAAGAAGCTGTAGAGTGAGTCAACGTGCTCTTGCACCAGCAGACAGCTCATCCGATCCCTCATCTTGCTTCTTGTAAGACGCAGGCTGCTTTTGTCAGGGGAGCCCAGCTCCCTTTTAGCTCCCTAAAGGCTGTACCCACAGAGGCGTACAGACAGCTGCACGCTCCACCAGAAGGCCAGGCTGGGCAGCCCTGGTCCAGAAGCTGTGTTAGCACAACGCTGTGCCTGATGCACAGAGGCTCAGCATCGCTTCTTTCCCTTGATGCCTAAATGGCAGCTGAACTCTTCTAGGAATCTGACCCAGTCCCCTTTTAAACTAGAAGGTAATGAAGGGTGCATTGTGTTCAGCATGCTGACCTCTAGCCCTGGGGATAGTCCAGGCAATTTATTTCACTGTTTTCATAAAGTATTTTAATGTACCCAATTTAAAAGTGAATAAATTGTCTTCACCACAAGCTGCAGTCCTCCTCCTGGCCATTCCCACACTTATTCATATATTGTATGGCTTGGAAATCCACCCAGGTCCCAGAACGGCATTAAACTTGTCAGGCCTGACGCTGAGATGGAGAGCATACCTGCAAGTCTTGTCCCTGTCCATGGGGATTTGGCTTTAAATCATCCCAATTCAATATCTTAAACAGCTCAGACTTCTGCAATTATGTTGATGCACTTGTCTGTGTCAAAGGATGACGCTGCAATCCTGCCGAGTTAATCTGCTTGGGGTTTTGTTGGGTACAGTGGTTTTAAAAATAGATTGTGAAGCAAGCAGCACAAAAAACAGGTTTTACAACTTGTCTTAAATAGAAGTAAGTTTACTCCTCCTTTCACCCAGGTCTTCCTTCAGGCCTTTTTATTGCTTTATGATAAAATCTGCCAAAATAAGACCTGTGTATGTCTTTGCCTGCTGAAAGGTTCAGGTGCAAATGTCTTAAGAGCATGCTCGTTAAAATCTCCTGCTTCTTTTGTGTGTTTGAGTGCTGCAGACAGAACTGCCTCACTTCAGACCCAACTGACGGTTTTGCCTGACCTCAGGATTTTATGTATGACACCTTCCTAACAGTCTTAGAGACTGTGGAAAAGAAAGGCTGGACTGAGCCTTTGAACTTTTGGCACTGAACTCAGAGCTGTGGAGTTCAGGGGAAGTTTGGGACAGATTAGTTGGGCAAAGGGTGAAAATACATTAACCACTGCCCATTCTGCAGTGTCCCTGTGTTGCGCCTTGTTCTGTCTGTCCTGTATCTATCCTCCACGTTCATACGCAGTAAACACAAATGTACATGTTGTGCTTCAGCCCTCCTACCTGTAGTTCAGCAACACTGAACCAGGTTAGTATTTGGACAGGAGACCTTCCAGGAGAGTTTATTTACTGTAGGAAATAGTGTTTGCTTGCTGAGTAGTTTTTCCAGTACTGAAGTCAGTCGTGAGTCTTCTGATTCTGGGACCATAGGCTGTAGGAATTCCAGCTTTGGATGGAATAAAAGCAAGTTCTTCAATGTTTTTTGGTCATGATGGAGCTTTTGGCAGTTGACTGCAGAGTAGGAGAGTATCCTGGCCGAATTCCAACCTGGGTGATTACATTCAGCTGACTGAAAATGAGCAGCGATTGCTGCATTTCACTGTTGGGCAAAGTCATTTCCATGCATGGGATTAAATTCGTAGTGGCTTAGGGTAAAGCAGAATGAAAAGGACTTACAGAAATGTACTTTTAACCCTCATAGGTTATTCCTGACGGCCTTGCAAGGCTTTTCAGTTTGCTGTCACATTCCTCTAAATGCTAGGGATCCAGCTGCTGGGCCATTGCTTGGAATGGCTATACCCTGTTACAGGGTGGTCTTCAGAACAGTGCTGCTTTTTCTAACACACGTACATACTCCCACACATCAAACAAGGAAATAAAACAGAATGGGAGAAAAATTATAAAAGAGCATCCAAAGTTTCCTTTCTTAGAGATTAAAGTGCTGTGACAGTGCTGCTCAGCCCGATCTGTGGTTGGTGTTTTGTTTTCCAAAAGGACGAGTGATCCTTTGATTCAAAAGGTAGAGAAGCTCTGGTGTAAGATGTAGAAGGCAGCGTGGAAGCATGTTTCCTGTTACATAGCCCAATGTATAACAGTTTTCTTTTTCTCTCCCTGACTTTCCCTGCTTTATTTTGTACCCAGATTTTCTTGCTCCTGTCTGAAATGTGCCTTGTAACTTTACAAGTTTTCAGAAGACCACTGTGTTTCACTGGGATAGGAATACTGCATCTGCTTCGTAGGAGGAGGATGTTATATGTATTACAGCTTAATTCTGTTCTACTTTAAACCTAGATAAAGAAGGAAGACTGTCTGTACCATTTTGATTACCTCTTCTAGGGTTCAAAGAGAGAACCATTTCCCCTGACCTTCATTTGCTAATGGCTCAGCTTGATCTAACCGGTATACAGATAAACTTGCTGTTGCACAAAAATTCCGGTAGGAAGAACCACCTCAATGTCCAAAATTCCTTTGCCCCTGCTGGTATTGGTGGCTCTGTGTAACCATCTAAAAGCTGAACTGCGCAAAGTCCCAAGAGCTGCTCACGAGAAGCTTGTGTCTGAAGGAACAATGTTGCCATCGTCTTGAGAGATGAGACGAAGGACCCGTCACAATGACAGCTCCGCAAGTTCCAAATATGAGTCGTGCATACGGAGTTTCATGCTTTGTCTCCAGAGTGATCTTCGTTCTTGTTAAGCAAATTCCACCTGTTGTCACAAGATTTGCTTTTGGGATTTAGACCATCATTAAGCCACAGAACTCTTGTGTCAATCACTTTTTTCCTCCCCCCTCCCCCCGCCGTTTTACACAAAGACTGTTAACATGACTGTTAGTGGAATAAGCAAAGCCAATATTCACAGGGTTTAACTCTCTACCAATAGCACCTTTTGCCCCAGAATGCCTTACAAGCACCATACAGCACACATGTCCCAGAGTACAACTTGTCATGCTGTTTCTGTTCATGTAGGCACCACCTCAGTTTCCCAAGCTGATGCTTAGGGACATTTCAGCTCATAGCATCTCACACCATAAGTCAGACGCCACCCAGAGGTGCCTTTCAGGTCTGAGAGCTTTCTCCGTGAATGTATTCCGAGCTAAAGAGACCATGTGTGCATCCTGCGGGATGATGCCGTCCACCTAACGGGAGCATCCTGACGTGATGGAGGGCATGGCAGCAGGAGGGCATGCTGGCACTCCTCCTGTCCGACTGTGGGTGCGACGAGTAGGTGTTTACTGCGATGAGCACCGCAAAACGTGGCTTGTGGCTGCGGAAGAGGCAAGTGTCCTTTGAGCTTCCCAGTGATTGTAGCTTTGCTATTGCAGGTGCCTCTACTGCATTGCCAGTAACTGCCTGCTCTTTTTGTTACTTTCCCCCAGGAGGAAGGTATGCTGAGGGCTCGGATCCAAAGAGTTCAGGTTCCCCTGGGTGAGGCGCTGCGACCCAGCCAGCTCCCCCCATCCCGGCTGCCTCATATGTGGCAGCTGTCCCAGGGTGAGCAGTACAGGGATAGTAACTCTCGCGTTTGGGAGATAGAGCACCATCTCATGGTAAGGATGGTGGCAACAATAGGCCATAGTCATGCCTGTTTGTGAAGTCGTTTGAGACCCTTGAGGGACGGCAAAGGACTGTTATTTTGTTGAAGTCCGTTAGCTCAGCCACAGTAACTGTAGACGTATTGAACTTTTCCTTGTCGCTTACAGCTTGGTGGTGTTGAAGAACTGCTGCTTAAACTCGTGCCTGGTGATTAATCTGGTATGTGTAGACATTATCCCTGCTTTGTACTGTGCTCTTGTTTATTCCCAGACATTCTTTAATATGAATTTTTGTCTTTCAGGAGCAGTGGCTCTAGGAAGATGTCGTTGTATATTTTGTACAATAAATGATTCTCTCACCACTGAAATGCAGCCACCTCTGAGGTGGAAGCAGTTTAACAACACACAGCAGCATCACACAAGAGTTTAGGACAGGCAGTGAAGAGGAGTATTGTGTCCAAGTGAAACATCAGGGGGAGTTCTAGGTAGGCAGAATGAAATTGCCCTAAGTGGAGTTTGGCCAGGATGCTGGAAATAATGCCCTAGCAACACTGGAAAGTGCTGTGGGCTGGTGAATGGTCAGAAATTGGAAAGGCAGCACCTCCCTAGTGCTGTGCTGAAGTCCTGTGATTGCTTCCAGTAACAGCAGTGCTTTCCTGTCGAGGTCTCCCATCCAACTACTATAGTAGTGCCACCACTTTCTGCTTGTCCTTTGATCTCTTAACAGAAAATGACAGCTGTGTCTGAACCCTGCTTTCTGGGTGTTTGAGCAGGATGGAGCTGTCCTCCCATCTGTGTTGTTGTTTGGGGTGTTTTGGGAGGGAGGGATTTCCAAGAGACTTTCTCCTGGAACAACATCAGAAAAAGCCCTCCTCGTTGTCTTTAGGGGACCTGGACAAGTCATTTTGTTTGGTTGGTTTTTAAAATGCTTATATACATATGGCTTAACACCAAGTCCTTGGCTGTGTAGAGCTCACAGAGGGGGCTTTTACACAATACATGGTATAGGATAAGGTCTAGAGGCACAGAAGTGTTAGTCAGCTGTGTTGAGTCTTTGCTGGAATCTTTGTGCATCCGAGTGGGAAAGGACACATTTTGGCCAGAGAAAGGCCTTCAAGCCTAGCGACATGACTTCTTGTATTCATTGTCCACATTATCATCCTTTAGCCAGACACAGAGAGTTCTTGTGTATGTTGGCAGGCATCTGCAAGCAGCAGTAGATGTTTTCTGCACTGTCTGTGATAGGGAAATTGGAAGCCCTTTAAAGTCTTGGCTTTAAGACTGTGTCTTGCTCCCCTGCCCCCTGAAAAGCATGTTGTTTCTATAGTAACATTTTCCTGTCATTTTAGTTCTCTGAACATGCCCCAGAAGGATCCCTGCCAGAAACAAGCCTGTGAAATACAGAAATGCTTGCAAGGTACCAAGTGTCATTTTGTCTTTTTGGTGGAACTTAATTCTTTTAACTTAATCCTGTTCTCCTTTCACCCTGAGAAGGAAGAAAGCACATTAGCATCACCTGGATGCAAAGCAGACAAAATTGTGATCTCTGGTATTAATAAATGCCCTTGTGCTTGATTGTAAATAAGGAGACACCATTAGTACCCAAGAGTGCGTTTGTAACAGTAATATTGTGCTTATTTCAGAGTGTTATCCATGCTGGTAGTGAGATCCCATGTGTAGTCTTGGGACTGAGCTGTAGGTGTGGAGAGCTAGACATTATAATGAGCTGTTTCACAGAGTGGGTAGTGAGGATGGTGGGTGGATTGCATGAGAACACTGCAGAGCTTCTAGATGTAGGCATGTTTTAAGAGCAGGTCAAAGAGATGTCTGTCAGGAATAGGTTTGGTATATGTGATTTAGCCTCCAGGTATGAACTGGTCTCCTTCTGAAGACCTTTTAACAGCTGCTTTTTATATCTTAGCTAAATGAGGAGGGAGATTATAATGTGGGGTTTGAGCCTAGGTTGGGAAGAGCAGACTTACTACTTGCAGAGGACAACATTGCTTTTTGGAAAGGATTTGCTTTATAGAACGAGTAGGAAAAAACATTCCTCTGTGCCAAGGCAGCTCAGCCATATGGGGAAGAGTTCTTCCTAACTCACCTGATAGAGCCCTTGGCCAGCATGCTCTGAGCTTCATGTGAGAGTAACTCATGGTGTTAGCCCAGGGACAAGAAGGCAGGAGGCGAGTGATGCCACAGCTAAAATCAGCCGGGCTGGTTCCGTGGCAACTCATTTGTGCCTTTATTTTACCTGCAGACTACAAGCAGGTTAGCTAAAATATAGCTGGGATGGACCATAGGAGGGAAGGCATCTGGGAGAAGTAGGGAAAAGCAATAGTTATTGGTAGATGTCTTTCCCAGTATTGTTTTTGAGGCTGTGTTCAGCTCAAAGCTAAGGCTCAAACCAACCCCTCTACGTGTCCCTGACATTTGTTTAGATACTGCCTTTTACTGTTCTTACTGTTTGGAGCATTCTCCCATGAAAGGCTGCCTTCTCTCCCTGTGGTGACTGCACTTAAAAGCTACTGTTTGACCCTGTTTTGGTCGCATCTCTGACAGTGTTCTTTTTATAACATTCGTGGAAGTTATTCCAAGTGTTTCACCTGCATAGGTTTGCGTACAGTTTTGATCTGAATGGTTAAGTGTTAGCAAAGAATCTCTTTGACCGTGCTGCATGCACAGTGTGTGTGTGCACCACTTCTCTAGCTCTCATTTTGCTGCTGTTACTCATGTTTTATCATGCTGTGGAGTTGTGTGAGTTGCACAGAGAGCAAAGGAGAGAGATTTGCATAGAGCAGAGAAAATGATTAAATGCTTTTAAACAGCTCTTGTTTTCAGAGAAACATGCTGCCCAGCAGCTGAAGGGCTGAGCTACATTTGTCCCCTCCAGGGACAAAACCTGTTCCCCCCTGCAGACTTAGTGTCTCCTTCTTATTTTCCAGTGAACAACTACATGGAGTCTAAGTGTGAAGCTGTGATTCGAGAAATGCGGAAGTGCTGCGCCCAGTACCCCAGGGGCAGATCCATCTGTTGTTCAGGGTTTGAGAAAGAAGAAAGGGAGAGAGAAAAGTCAAAGGTGACGTCAGAAGGAATTCCCCCATCACCTCAGTAACACAATGCAGCTCCAGCAGGTGCCGGAGCAGGGACTCACCTGCAGAGCTCGTGTGTGGTTTTTTCAAGCCTTCTTTAGACTTTCAGGAAAGCCAGATCGCTCCGAGGACACACCACCCGGCACACCAAAAAGTATAATGTAGTACCAACAGATGGCCTCCTTAACAGACTGTAGTTTCTGTACCAAAACATCATCTGCATTGTCTTTGCATTGCACCTGTGTCTGTGAAAAGTCAACTTGATGTTTTTAGAATGCTTACCTTACTCTATTCCATCCTTGCTCTCAAAATGGAGAACTGGAACCAAGTTATTCTAGCTTCTGGAGTGAGAGGTACAGGAAATGAGCTCAGACAAGTGAGTGAGTTTAAGCATGACACATGAAACAAGCCCATCTTGACACAGCAAAGGTATTGCTGCCATTGTGCAGTAGTTCCAGACATGTGCCTGTCCAGTGGTTCAAGCTCAAGAAAGGGAATCAGGTCTGGGAATTGTTCCTAGATCTTGCATAGATCACGAGTGACTACAGTCACTTTGCCTAAGTGCCTCACTTTCCCACTGGACAGACTTTTGATTACTTTCTATTTGAATTGCCTACACGCTGCTATTTGCATGACAAAGATGTTACAGGAACATTATTTCAGGGATTGCTACAGAATAGGGTTTTTTTTAAAAAAAAAGCAATATTCATTTGAAAGATCTGACTGTTGATATAAAATTTATAAATTTATAGTTGAAAACCTTTAAGCAATATGTTACAAACCCAGCATCGTTCAACCCGCTGGTACCCAGAGGCCTATCACAAAGCCCTGGGCTAGATCCAAGAACTGATTTAGGCGCTGCTTACTCAACAAGCAGTTGTAGGCACTTGCTTTCAACACTTTCAGACTCACTCCCAAGCCGGCTGTGTCTGGACCCCAGGGAGAGATGGCTTTTCAGAAGCTCTCACCTGTGCAGCAGAATTTCCTGTGACCTGTAGGAAGAGCTCAGCAGACAGGTTCCTGCATCACCCTTCAGAGCTGCTTAAGTCTCTCTGACCCCTGTAACAGGAGTCCAGGCACTTCAGTGGGTGCCACGTCCATTAGGCTTAGGCACCTAAATACCAGACTTAGAACCCACTAGGCTCCTAACTCTGTCATTAGATCTAGCCGTAAAGGACTTTTGTGCTGTGATCAAGTACACCTTATGAAATACAGCTTCAGTAAACAGACCACTGTAGTCTAGGCACAATAGTTGAGTGTATTGAAGCCTAGAAGAGCCAACCATCTGTATTCACTGCTCTGAAATACCATGATACGAAATAAATGACTGGAACAAATTGTAGTCTCAGCTTGGTTGTTTATTGAGAATATAACATAGCTGCAAGCCAGGCGGCTTGGCTGCCATTCACCGTCCAGCGCTGTGTGTGGTATCATCATGTCTAAACAGAAGCTGCTTGGTATTTTTATAACCCACGCTCAGGATCAGAATAATTCAGGGTTGGCCTTACCCTCCCACTGCCTCCCCCCAAAAAAACCCTTAAGACAAAATACGGGCTTTAATATTCTTGAAAACGAGGGGAAAGTGATCACAATGTGTGAAGCACCTCAAACACTTGGATGAGTTGCTCACTTTTCCATTGTGTCTTGCCTGAGCAGGAGCAGTGGAAAGAAAGTTACCAACAGATGCTAAAAAATAAATATATAGGCTTCTGTTGTGCTTATTGAAAAGCCCCATCTCCAGGCCCAGTTCTACTCAAGTGGTACAAATTTGCTCAGCAGAGAGATTCAGAAACCAGAGTGGCAGTAGAATCACCTCCCTCCCCAGAAGCATCCACCTATTTGGAACAGGGGTGATTGATGCCAAGATCATCAAGGAGAGGTGTTTATTAAGGGAGCCCATGGTTACCTGCAGAGAAGGGGGAAGGCTGGTAGCCTCAAAGAATCATTTCGGTTGGAAAAGACCTTTCATCACCAAATCCACCACTAAGCCATGTCACTAACTGCCACGTTCTCATGTCTTTGTACATGTCTTTACACTCACCGTGCCCAGTACAGGGAGATGATCACTTCCCTGGCCCTGCTGCCACGCTATTGCTGATACGGGCCAGGATGCTGTTGGTCTTCTTGGCTGCAGGGGTACGCACCTGGGCTCATGCTACTAGGCTGGCTGGAACTGCTTCTGTCAGTCAAATGCAAGATGCAGGGTAAGACAAAACCACTCTGGTTCCCAAGAAGTCAACAGACTTCACACATAGAAGCTATTAGAGTAAAGCTGTTTAATAAAATATCACTTCAACAAGCATTTACATACAATATATAAAAACACTTTAAAAGTCTACAGTGTTTTAAACCTCCTACTGTAACAGATGACAGAAGTTGTTGAAACAAGACCAAAAGGAGCAGCAGTGGGGAAGGGTGGGAACACCTCGACACCTGCAGCAATGAAAATGCATCCCTAAAGAGGTTGATTCAGCATCAAAGCTTCCAGTATGGGCCCCGAGCATCAAATGGTGCCATCCACAAGCCCCACACCAGAACAGCAGATTTACCAGATTCCAATGTCCTTGTTCATTCCCTGCCTGCATTTGCATCAAACTCAATTTTGTCATGTTTCCCCTTTCAGCAGCAACAGAGGCGTTTTAGCTCCCTCTCTGGGCAATTTCTCTCCATAGCAGCAAGTTGGGACTTGATGGAGCAGAACCCAGCACACCCCACTCTGGGCTGGGCAGAAATAGGGACTTATTTGAGCCTGCAAATCATCGGTACAGTCTGTTAATGATTTACTTCGAGCTTTGTAATTGCAGAAAGCTTCGTGGAGATTAGTGCATCTCAGAAGAAGTTGTGTTATGCAGCACACCAGGAGGAGGGGCAGCAATGCTGTTTTCCTACAGGAACAACAGATACCCTGCAATAAAAGTGTATCTATTCATGCATCTAATCTGCAGGGTTCCTAGAAACAAAGCACCAAACCAAAACCACTATCATCACATGCCACTCCCCTCGCAAACACCAATTTCCTGAAGACCTTCGCTGCATCACATCAGTCCTGCAGTCCTGGGTGGCTTTTAGAAGCCCACCATTTAAAAGACTTCAGCCCAGCTGTTCCTTCACTCTCCTTGGCCATGTACAGCAGGACACGACCAAGGGACCTGTCCTGGCTTCAGCAGTAGCAGTCACTTTTCTCCTTCTCAGTAGCTGGTGCAGTGCTGTGGTTTTGACTTTCAGCCTGGGAACAGCGCTGATAACACCAATGGTTTCAGTTGCTGCTCAGTAATGTTTACTCTGACCAAGGGCTTTCTCAGCCTCAGGCTCTGCCAGAGAGGAGGGGAAGCCGGGAGGAAGCAGAGACAGCAGGACACCTGACCCAAACTGACCAGATCACTGCTGGGTCGGGTTTCCTGATAATCTGCAGCCTTTCTCAGATCCTGAGGGTCAGAAAATCTCAGCTATGTCTGTGTGTTGCTAAAATGGGTCCAGTCAACATTATCTGCAAGTTCCAACACCTCTGGTGGAAGAATCCACTGTTCCAGCAGCTTTTGAGGAAAGATCCCCATTTCTGGCCATACTGAGAGCAGCAGTGAATGATCAGAAAGGCATTACACAGTGCTGGAGATGGGGTGCAGTGTCCCTATCACCCATGCACATCATTGCTCTCTAGCATCTTTCCTCCTGAAGGATGGATGACTTTAACACACAAAAGAAGAACTCCGTGGCAAGAACTCCTACATGTACCTGCTTGGAGGACATCATCACACTGTCATCCAAGTCCCTACGCTCTGCCAAGTGGCAATGCCAGCTCAGCGCAGCTGATGCAGGACAGCTCTAAGGGCTTTTCTGTTATTTTTAGTCATTTTCTCTTGTAGGTTAGAGCATTGCTGTGCACACAGTGCACTAGGGCAGACTGTCCAAAACCAGCAGAGCTCTGCATCCAGGAAAGGGCTGCAGCCAATGGAATTAAGCAGCTCTTTTGGTGGAGATTGTAAACGCAAAGAAAGAAGAATATAAGTAAAGTAGAAAGTATGGAAATGAGCCCCTCCCACAAGAGCACAGCCTGGTTTTCCTGACAGTTTTGTCATTTCAGTTGCTTGCAGAGACTGGGGAGATGGGGTTTGTGCTCTACGGGGGCAGGAAAAGGACTGAACTCGTGTTTTTCCTTGCCACCACTCTAGCAGAGCTGGCAAGAGGGACCCTGGACCAGTACAACATACCCTAAAGAGGCATGCGTTTCCTGCCTATGATCCTGGCCCATATGATTACAGCTCTAAGAGCACCACCGACACCAAAGTGGCCAGAGAAGGTCATGGCACACCTAGCAACACCAGTGTGAGGCCCAAGGTGATTTACAGGAAGCCACACAGCTGAAGCACACGCTGCTAAGCTGACATGGACAGGTCAAGCACACCGGAAGCCTGCCCTCCACAAGAGAGACCTCAGCACATTTCAAAGGCTAAGCAGTCAGTCAGCAAGTGATAAGCACTTGCTCTAACGCTCTAGAAGCACACTCTAACAGAACAGGAAGCTTGGTGACTTTCAGAACACATGCTGAGGAAAGGGCGTGGAGAGCCACCCGCGGTGCTCAGTTTCCATCAGCAGTGCCAGTGCTGCAGTTCCAGTAAGGTGTATAAATAACGGCAGAGAAGCAGCCAAACGGCCATCTATGTGCAGTGCAATGGCAGGGGGAGGGCAGGAGAACCTCCAGCACCACATATAGCATGAACTTGCTCCTTATGAACACAGCCTGGCCTGTCCCAACACTCCAACATCCACCTCAGGTCAGTCAAGCACAGGCTGGATTGCATACAACATCTCTCTGCAGATGCCACAGGCTTTCCAGGTACTGGGGCAGGAAAAGTGCAAGCTAAGTAGCAGCGAACAACTGGGAGGTGTTGTACACATATCCTGGCAGACAACTGTACATGTAACAGCCCTGAGCACCTGGGAAGAAGCTCACTGAAGAGGTTTCTCTGCTGTTATATGTTTAAGAGGCTGCAACTCATCAGAAAATTTGCGCTGGGCATATTTCATGGGGAAAGGAGTCACAATGATGCACCGGGAGTCATAAGCTTTCAGACAAATCCCAGGGCCTTAATAGCCCAGAGGGAAAGGCTGGAAATCAGAGGCAGAGTTGTAAGAAAGAAAGCTGGAACCTATGAATAGAACAAACTGAATATGTTTACAATATCCTTTTACTTCTAAGTGAGAGAAAACAACAGTAGAGGAGTGCAGGGAAGGCTGGGCATGGAGAGTCAAATGCAGTTTCTAGGATGCCATTCCAAGCAGGAATCCTCCAGCAAACCCTCCTGTCACAATAACATTCTTCTTCAGAAATATGATCACCTAAGCACAGGAGAGAAGAGCCAACAGTGTTCAACAGCAGCAGGTCACCCACCCTCCCCAAAAGAAGACATACCTCAGGCTCTTCTCCAAGCCAGAGGCCACTGCTTGGGTCAGGGAGAGTATTCCACTTATGACCTCCCCTCCCTAATCTAATCACTGTGTGCAGCTTCTGAACTAACCCAGTCCCAGCGCAGCTCACATCCTCCATGAGCTGCAGTCCAGGCCTACATGCTGCAAAGCTACCCCCCAACCAGCAGTCAGTCTGACACAAGGGGCTGCTAACTCTGTGTGCCAGAGCAGGGTACAGCAGAGCCCAGGGTACATGGGGCCACTCTGCTGCCAGATCTGCTTAGCTTTTCTTGTTGGGCTGAAGAGACACCTCCCCTGCAACCCCAACATGTTTTGTCCCAACCCCAAGGAATATGAAGCAACAAATGGTAAGCTGCTGTCATGCCCAGATGCCACCCTGGCTGCCCAGATATGCAGAGACAAAATCATCAAACAGAATCACAGAATTGTTTAGGTTGGAAGAGACTCCTAAGATCATTGGGTCCACCATAAACCTTATGCTGTCAAGTCCACCACTAATTCATGCCCCCAAGCACCACATCCACATGTCTGTTAAACACCTCTATGGGTGGTGACTCCACCACTTCCCTGGGCAGCCTGTTCCAGTCCTTCATAACTCTTTTAGTGAAGAAATTTTCCCTAACATCCAATTTAAACCTCCCCAGTGCTGCTTGAGGCTGTTTCCTCCTCTCCTATCACTTGTTACTTGGGAGCAGAGACCAAACCCCCACCTCTTTCCATCCTCCTTTCAGAATTTGAGGTGCAGCCTCACCAGTCCTGAATACAGGTGAACAATCACTTCCCTGTCCCTGGTGGCTCCACTATTGCTGATGCAAGCCAGGATGCAATTAGCCTTCTAGGCTTTACTGGTTTAGGCAGACAACATCCACAGCCTTTGCCACCTCTCCAGTTTTGCTGTCATGCAAGCATTCCTCCCTTGCAGTTGCACAACAGAGGATCCATAAAGGCCCTGGAGTCAATCTTGTTTTGTGATGTCCCTTCAGTTAAGCATCTGCGCACACCCTGAGAGAGTTGTCTCACCTCATCCACTCTGCTTTTCACTTCTGGAGACATTTTGTTACCACTGCTGTGAAATTTCAGCTGCTGCTTGGCTTTGTTCATGTCCCGTTCTACCAGCTTCCAGTCCACTTTGATGTATCCCGTGTGATTTGCAATCTGGAGTTTTGAGGGGTGGAAAGAAAGTTCCTGGAGTAAAGCTCTGTGTGACCATGGCTAAACAGAAGCCCCCTTGCCCACCCACCTTCCCTGCCCATTGCCACCTACCACTCACTGCTACAGTGGGCTGAGAGAATGAGCACACTAGCTTAAAAATTTGACAAAGGACCATCCCTGGAGCTGCATTGATTTTCCTGCAACATCTGTGCTCACAGGAATCCCCTACCAGGAGGACACATGTTGCAGTTAAGCCTGTTTCAGCTTCTATTCTTTAATGCAATGCTGGCATCTGTATTTCACAACTGCTATGGGTATTGTCGGGGCTCTCTGCAGCTCTCCTCCTTCTGTGGGTGGACACAGCTATTAATAGCCCGCTCCTCTCTAACTATTTTATTTGGGCAGGATGATTCAGCAGTGAAGCTCTCTGCGCTCAGAGCAAGCTTTTGGCTTCCAACACAACAAGCAAAGCCAGAATAGCGGGGAGAACATGTCACAACATGAGACAGCTCCTGAGAAGCAAACAAGTAAGGTTGTTGAACAAGGCCTGAGAGCTGCTCTGCTCCTGCAGCATGTACAAGCTACATGTGCACATCAGGCAGCTCCCCCCAGCGCCAAGGACTCTTGGGAACCCGGAGAAATGACTGAGGACAGAGAAAGATCTCTATTTCTCTTCAGCAGTGCTTCACAAAGAGCCCCATTTGTGCTGGCCTGACTCCTCAAGTAGCCAGGTTGACAGGAAGCACATCACAGACATGGATAAAACCCTCTTGACATTCAGGGCTGTTTCTCGTATCTCCATGAGACTAAGTACAGGAATAAGTACAGTATAGCACTAAGTACAGTGGCAGCGTGGTTCACCTGCTCCCTGCTTCACTCAGATGCCCCTGCAGTAATAGCCCCCATGCGCCTTCGGCCTGGCCTTTGTCAGCAGCTCCTGAAACAAACAGCACCTTTTGGCAATCCTCAGGTTTACACACACTGCTCCTGCTTTGCTGCTGCATCTACCCCAGGGAACACTCACCCCTGACATCCACGGTCACAAGGAGCTCCTGGAAGAGCAGGGAACTCGACCCACATGTCCCAGCAGATAATGATCACCAGACAGCCCTTCTTCCCCACCAGCAGAGTTCTCAGAAAGCCTGGCTCGCTGTTCATACACACCTGAAGTAGGAAAAAGCCACCTCCCACTGCTGTCGCTGCCAGCTTTCCAACTTTCTGGAAGATGAATCCAGTACACCTACAAATCAACCATGTTCCAGTCAGGAGAATGAGATGACAAACACCCCCTCCCCAGCATGCTTCCTGCAGGCAAGGCTACCTTTGGCAATGGTTACCCATGACTCAGAGACAGCTGATGAATGGCACAAGAAATGCACATGCCACCAGAGAGTAAGGATTGGCACCCAGCTTTACAGCTTTTTGCTGCTCACTGTCCCATTTCAGTCTTTTGCAGTTTTGATTCTTCTCTCTTCAACACCAACTCCCAAAAGAGTCATTGGAAACACACGATTTCACCAAAGGCAGAAGTGATTTTAGCTTTTTCTCTGTTTAACTGGTACCATCTCTGAAGGGAAATCAGGCAGCACATCTGCTGCTGCTCCACGACAGAGCATGGGAAGCAGACCACAAGGAAAACTGATTGTTGCCCAAACAACTACTTGCATTTCATTTTTCAGAAGAGAAAACTGCCGAAGCAAGCAGACAGCAGTGGTCTAAAGCTGTACTGGTCTCCAAGGTTACACATTGTCAACACGAAAGACATCACTGAAGCCACCAGAACACAAGCAAGAGACACCCCATTGCTCAGCAAAGGGCTGACGTTTTGTATCACTGAAAGCAGACTTTACTTTGACCACAGTTTCCTTACCAACACTGCAAAACAATAGAGCAACCTTCTCTCACCCATTTCTGAATGCACACATTTAGTGAAGATACAAGAGGGAGATCTGTCCTACACTTGCAAATTCGCCCCATGCCAGGCGAAGAAGCAAAGCGGTGCGATTACACCAAGTTTTCAACTCAAACAATGCTGCTGCAGGAATGAAGCTGCAAACAGATCCACAAGCCACCAGCACTTGCTACAAGTGACCCAAACCCCATCAACCATGCCCATAGATATCACAAGCCACTTCCATAGGAGGTTTTAGTGCACGTGTCTGAAACACATCCATCTCTAGGGAAGAAGGTATCCTTGTTCCAAGAGGCTCACATTTACCTGTCCTAAGTTTAACACCACCACTTTATGGCAGGAGTTAAAAAGAATTCTCTCACCTCAAAAATTAAAGCCTGATGCCATTTTCTTCCCTATGAGACAGTCTCAGTTCTTCGGCTCCGTGGTAGAGACAGCTCTTAAGACCATGGCAGGGCTGAGCTTGCTGGACACCTGTCTCCCCTGAAGGGCTGCCAGCAGCCCCCCTGCAGCCGCCAGCGCCTTCCCAAAAGCCCAGCATCCTGCCTGCCACAAGCAGCGACAGCAACCCCGCACCTCTTACCATCCCGTGACCCCTCCGAGCAGCAGCTGCGTGGCCACGTTGTACTTCTCAGCGCTCGACCCCGAGCTGGGGCCGAAGACCTTCCGCCACCAAGGCTGCTTCTTGGTGTACTCCGCCAGGTCCAGGACGCTGAAGGAGTCCTCCGTCCCTGCATGCAGACAGAGAGGCTCAGCGCCGGGACTGCCGTCCCACAGCCCCCTGCCAGCTCCCCCGGGGCACGGCACCCACACCCAGCCCCGTACCCCTCCGGGACCCTCCCAGCCCCGCGCCCTCCACCGAGGGCCCCAGAGCCCCTCGGACCCCGTCGTCTCTCGGTGCTTCGCGTTCATTCCCGTGGGGAACGGGGCTGCAGAGCGCTGTCCCGCCGCGGGACGCTCCCTGCCAGGCCCCGCTGCCCGCCCCGCGCGCAGCCGACGGAAACGGCCGCACGCAGGGCACAGGCCCCGGTCTCCGGAGGGGGGGAGGGGGAAGCCGGGGACCCCGCCGCCACGGGTTGAGGAACGGAAGGACCCCGCCATTCCCATCCCAATCCCATCCCCATCCCACCTCCGCCCCGCGCCGCCATTCCGCCGCCGAGTAACCCCACACGGCGGCGTGCGCGCGTTAGCCAGGGGAAGGCCGCGGTGACGTAGCGGCGGCGGCGCTGACGGTGCCGGGGTCCGCGGGTTCGATCCCCCCGCACCGCGGCATCGTCCCCTCCGCTGCCGCAACGGCGCCGTCTGCCCACGGGTGTCCCAATGGGTGTCCCCACGGTGTCCCAATGGGTGTCCCAATGGGTGTCCCCACCGGTGTCCCCACGGTGTCCCAATGGGTGTCCCCACGGTGTCCCCACGGTGTCCCCATGGGTGTCCCCACGGTGTCCCCACTGGTGTCCCCACAGTATCCCAATGGGTGTCCCCACGTTATCCCCACGGGTGTCCCCCCGGTGTTTCCACGGGTGTCACCAGGGCCATGTGTGGCTCTGTGGTGGGGTTTCCTAAGGGAACTGATTCCAGTACAGGCTGCTGGTGCCATATGAGGGAGCCTATGGTACCCAGCGGAGGGACAAAGCGGTCTCGAAGGGCATCTTAGAAGCTTCTGCAGCACTTTGCTCCCCCCAGCATGGGGCTTGTTTTGGTCTCACGGAGGAGCAGGGCAGGTGTGTGGTGGGGCGGGAGGCTCAGGCACGTTGGATGTGACACGGAGCCCTGCCCTGATGTGCCCCTGCCACCCCCTGCACTGATGCAGGCAGCTGGGCAATAAATAACACATCTGATTGTCTCCCCTGAAACAATGATCCCTCCCGTGTCTGAGCTGTTCCTCACTTAACTCCTGCAGAACAAAACACACCTCCTTCCCATGTGGGGACGCAGCTGTCCAGGGAGCAGCAAAGCCCGAAAACCTGAGACACGACAGGCAAAACCCATAGAGATCCTCCTGGAGATGTAAGCAAAGGAGGCTTGACCCTCCTGTGGGGTTGGCGGGAGCCAGTGCATGAGTGGGAGCTGGAGCCCGGGGGGGGAACAGCGTTCTGGGAACCAGTGGCAGCGTTCTGCCCCTGTTCCTGGGACATCCTGGTTGCCAACAGCACCTTCTTCCCCCTCTCAGGCCGGTGGGGACAAGTCGGGAGCTGCGGCAGCATCACACGTGTTTTCTGCGCTGCCCTGATTAGAGGAATTGGCTGGAGCAGTGTGTGTGCACCCAAAGGAAAGCGGGGAGACGGGGACAGCGATTCCTCGGTGACTGAGTCGTGCTGTCTTGCACACAGTCAGCCTCTGGGGGCTGCTGCCCACAGCAAGTTTGGGCCTTGGGACTATGCTGTCTAAGGTGCAGAGGGCCCAGGAAGGTACAGCTGGACACCATGGGATACAGGAGGAGAGAGTCCAGGTGTCCAGCCCTTGAAAGCCAGGATGCTCCTAAGGGCTTTTGATCTCATAACCACCCGGAGAAGAGGACTGCACTCCACAAGGGTTTATTTGGTCTCTGGTGACTGGAAAGCTCCTGCATTTGCTCTTCTGGGCAGCCAAAGCCCCAAGGCATCGCTCAGGGTCAGGGCTCCCCTCTGCTCCCACCACACTCCCAGAAAGCCCCAGTTGTCCCGTACCCAGCAGATCAGAAAGCAGTTCCTGCAGGTGCAGTGTGGTCGCTCTTTGGTGACCCAGTAATCAGATGTAGCTGTTAGTGAGACTGATGGACAGATCCTACACCGACTACTGAGTAGCCAAGAGCACCATGTCTCTGCTGGGTCTCCACCTCAGCTCTAGGCAGGGCTGGCAGCGAGCAGAGCAGCTTCTCCTGTAAAGAGAAGATAGGGTGCTGGAGAGGGGATGGCAGATGTGGAGGGGTGGCTGGGGGCAAGTGGGTGCTTGTGGCAATGTTTCATTTTGGAAATCCCATTGAACACCGATGTCAGGTGGCACTGGGACTCATGTCTGTTATGTGGTGGGCTCCCATCTCCATGCAGCACATGTCCCCAGGTTGTCTCCTTCCTCTGGGCAAAAGGCTGCCCCCATGCCCTGGGGACAGGCAGGGTTCCTCTCATGCCTTCACCTTGGTGCTAGCTGGGATGTTCCCTGCACACATGGTCCCAGAGGCATCTGCTGGCCTGAGCATCTGCAATACGGCTCCATCTTTCCCAGCACATGTGTGCCATCACCCAGGGCAGCTTCCTCTCATGGTGAGGAAGGAGCTGAGCTGATAGAAAAGCTACAGGTCTGGGGACTCTTGTGCAGCAGGGTCAGGCCCAGCTTGCTCTATAGAGTGGCACAGGGGCTTGTGGGCACAGCAGCAGGGCCCAGAACTCCACCTCAGCACCCCACAACCATTGGGGCTCCTTGCAAGGCACCTTCCTGGCCAGCAGCCCTGTTCAGCTCAGGAGACACAGGCAAGAGCAGCCGGTCCCCAGCTCAAAGGGTTCCATTCCCTCCTGGCACTGCCACTGCCCCCCAGCCTGTGGTCAGGGGCAAGCAGTACTGGGCAATAATGCAGTCACCAAAACCATGTCCCCCTTGCCAGTACCTGCTTGTAGACACCCCCCAGATGCTCAGTAAATGGACCCACGATGCCCCTCTGTGCACCTCAGAGAGGCCCCATACCTGTCCATCTTCACCAGATAGGAAACGTGTCCCGGATGTGCAGGGGCCTGGAGGGCTGCAGTATCCTGGTGCTCCCAAGCTGCTATCCCAACGGCTCAGCGTGATGTGCTTCCGATGCTGCCAGCCTCGTGGCCCTGTGCTCTGCTGGGGCCACCACCGTGTCACTGCTTTTAGTACAGCGAGCAGCAGAGTCTGAATTCCCCTTCCCCTGCTGGGACATCCGCGCTGGTGTCACACAGCCGCGCAGGGACAGCCCCAGCTCGCGGCTGGCGGGGGGCACGCTGCAGCTTGCAGGAAGGAAATGATCTGCAGCTCAGCCCCGTCAAAGCAAGAGCGCAGGGATTTTCAGCGGGGGTTCTCTCTCTGCCGCCGTCTCTCTCAATCTTTTCTCGTGTTCTGGAAAGAAAACAAACTCCCGCTCCAGCCCTTCGTGCCACTACGGGTGCGGGTGACAGCCCTTCTCCTTCACTCCCCCCCCCAGCGGCTATAGGGACTTTTCAGCGCAGGCCAGCTCTCCCCCTCCACAAAGGAAGGGGCTTTCTGCTCCCTCCGGCCAGCAGCCGGGATTTCTACCGGGTGGGCTAAGGGAACAGGAGGCAGGCTGAGCAGCCACAGCGCTGTGCTTAGAGCTGCCCCCCGAGCTGCCCCCCGAGCCATCCCTCCCACCATGAAGCACTGATTTTGGACCACGAATGGATGCAGCCAGTCTGGAGCATGGCAAATGATACTTAGTGGCTGCTCAGATCATACAGATTCTCTCTTTCTGGCTTGCTGCTGCCCTGAAGGTGGCCACGGGCAAAGTCCTGCTGCTCCCTGCAGCAGTTTCCCCTGTATAAAAAAGCGAATATAAATAAAAATGACTAAATAAAAAAGCTCTATAAAAAGTGAATAACAATTCCTGGATGCTCCATAATCTCCTCATTCAACTCTTGAATGTTTTCTGCTCCTTTGGACAGGATCCCAGGCCATCTTCCCTGACAATCTCTCCATCTACATCTTTTCCCACCACTGTCTGTTTGTCTCTCCAGCTGGGCTGGTTTTGCAGCAGCCTGAACGGAGACAAAAGCCATCACAAGAGATGCCTGTTTTGGCCGGTGGGTTCGTGGTTTAATATTCCTGTTTCCTAACCGAGACAGTGGGCTCTGACAAAAAAACCCGGCTCCCCATACAGCACCTCTGCCCTTACAGAGCACGGTGGGACTGGTGCATGCGGTGAGCACATCCCCTGTGACTAAACCCCGGTGCTGGCTGAGGAGATGAGGCTGAAAACCCCCACTCCAGCTGTGCAGGGAGGCGCTTAAGAGGTGCCAGGGATTTCCTGCGGCATTTGGTGCAACGAGTGAGAGTGGCACGCATCCAGGTGGGAATGGCTGGCAGCCTGGGCAGGAGCCAGCCGGCACCCTCTGCCCAGCGGCACAGGGATGAAGCGTGGCAGGCCCGTGAGGAGGGGACTTACCTAGGGCATGGCTGTGGAAGAGCAGGGATGGGCTCTTGGTCCTTTCCCTTGGACTGCCAGTGCCACACAGCACAGACAGTTTTGGTACTCTCTGCCTGTGCAAGTGCTGGGAAGGGTGAGGCTGGAGAGGGACTCTTCATGAGGGACTGCAGCAATAGGAGAAAGGGGTAATGGGTTTAAACTGAACCAGGGCAAGTTCAGGTTCTGGTATGAGCAAGAAGTTCTTTACTGTGAGGGTGGTGAGGCCCTTGAACAGGTTGCCTAAAGAAGTGATAAACGCCCCATCCCTGGCAGTGTTCTAGGCCAGGGTGGACAGAGCCTTGGGTGACATGGTCTAGTGTGAGGTGTTCCTGCCCATGGCAGCGGGTTGGAACTGGATGAGCTTAAGATCTTTTCCAACCCAAACCAGTCAGTGATTCTAGGATTCTATGGGAGGCTGCTGCTTCTGAGGTACTCTGCATTCCTGAGAAGCTGCCATGAGTCACTTGCTCTCACATACACACAAAAAGTCCCAGAAGATTAAACATGGCTCACTTTGCTCTGAGTCATTTTTATCTGCCCCATCACCGCACTGAGCTGAGAACTGCACAGTTCTGGGAAACAACCAGTGCTGCCTGCATGCACGTGGGCCCTTGGCTCTGGCCAAGAAGCGTTCTCTGGGACTCTCAGGAGCAGGAATGCATTCTGGCTTCCCCATCATATTTGCACGGGAGGATGGTGCCCTGGTGCTGTCTCGTGGGGGGGTTTGGGAAGAGGCAGCTG
>JAOEHX010014453.1:27534-40773 GCA_025448015.1 Bolborhynchus lineola | reverse complement strand
TGATTTTTCAAATATGATGGACAGTGGCTCAGCAACTTCATTCACCAGCTCCTTCAGGACCTGCAGATGGATTTCATCATGTTCCATGGACTTGTGCACATTCAGTATCTTAAGATTGTCTCGAACCAGATCTTAACTATCCTAATCACTAACTTCTTCCCATGCACCTGGCACAAGAAGTGTATATAAAGATTAGCCTAATTACTCCATAAAGTGAAGCCAGGGAGGGCCACATGGCACTACTTTTACATCATTTCTGTTAACTCAGCAAACTATTGGCCTCTGGAGTCCCTTTGGCTGTAACGGCAGGCCAGCCATATGCATCTGACATCTATTTATTTCTTATATATATTTATGAGAATGTTATGTCAAAGACCTAGCAACCTCTTCACGGGCCAGGCTTTTCTTTATTAGAATGATGAGATCAAGGCAATAGGTTCCATCTTCCTTTTTTATTAAGAGGTATTTCTAACACTAGCAAACTTTACTGTAGAGAAGAGTAACATTAAAATTACTCCAAATACTACACTGCATCAGGCAGAACAAGTCTCAAAGGACTTGGGTTCTATTCCAGGGTCTACCAGCACCTGCCTGGTAAGTAATTTCCAGTCTCTGGCTCAAAATGTTGCCAAAAACTGCATAATGATACTGATTGTTTTTCACAGAGGAAAAAATACAAACGAGCAACCTATTATTACGTACCAAATGATAAGAGACTGTAAGAGAAGTACACATAAGCCTCACACTAAAATTCAAGGAAGTCTACAAATCTCACATACAGATTACTCTCTATTACTAGCCAAGAACACAGTAACTTGTCAATCAGCCTCCACTGCCAGAGGATGTACAGCCCTACCATTGCTGCTTGGTAGCTTTAACACCAGAAAGCACCCAAGAAAAATGGAATGACCCTACATGCATTACTAAGAAATTTTTAGTCAACAGACTATGGAATGTGTCTTCCTATCACTCTGTCAAAATAAAATTCCTATAGCAAGGTCATCAGTGCTGTATTTCAAAATTAAGTTTGTTACCCAGTAACAACTGTTGTACTCCAACAGAGATTACATAATTATCATCAGATAAGTAACTACTATTAGATATAAGGGATGAACCACTCAGCCAATCAAAATGCAAGAAAAGGAACAGCATAATAATTTCAATATATATTTGCTGTTATATGCAGGTTATAAATGTGTAGCTTCTTGCCATTGTATGAACTTGCAATTAAAATGAGCAGTGCATCATTATCTGCAATAAAGCACTAAAGTATTATTTCTTACAAAATGCAGGACATTTAACACAGACTCTCCAGAATTCCCTCTAACAAGATGTCCAACACTTAAGTACAAAAATACAGACATCAGGCATCAGAGGTGCCTACAACTTTTCTTAACACTTCACATACAAATGCAATCACACAATTCAAGTACCAAAATATATTCTAATGTAAAATCTATCAAAGCTACCAGTAATCACGGCTTACAGATTTTCGGCATTCCTGTATACAGTACAGTTTTATGCTCTTCCCTTCCCAAAGATGGAAAAGAAAAAAAATAAAAGGTATCGTGACATCTTAAATTTCCTGAGTTTGGTTATTTCTGTCTCTTTGCCCATGAACAAATAAACAGTGCTTCCTCCTTCAGAATATTGTCTTGCTAGGAAAAGATCAAGCCCCCACCAATTTACTGAGGCTCTTCTCCTGTTCAACAGAATCCAAGTCATCCTTCACAAAAAACTGAAATGTAGATAAGCAAGAATAAAAGAGCAAATATTCATCCTGTTACATGAGAACAATTGAGAATGCAAAAGCTAAAGCATAAAAATCAGAACTTTGTCAAAAATTAGAAAATAATGAAAGAGAGGCAGATGACCACATATAGGCAAAATATATTGCTCTATGAATAATTCAATCAGAACTAAACTAAGTGTTGTGAGATAGTTTGGTTCCCATAAATACATTTTATTTTTCACTGAATCTTATATTCTGTTTTTCAAAAGTCTGAGAACATCATCACTCACTTCCATGCAAAACTTTCTACCCCTCCCAATTTTATTCCATCTCTGCATCCATTTCTCATAATTTACAGAAATTCAAAATCCTTCATTTACAATCCTGTTTTATATCACTCGCTTAACAAAATAATTAATGGTCTTTATAAATGTAGTCCGGTTTTCCATAATATACATGTTTTCTTTGTAATGTTGGGCTGTTATACATTCTGGTATTATTTTATTATGTTGTTATATATTATGCGTTATAAATGAGAGCTACATAAAGCAAGTAATTAGACATACATTGAAGATGGATCATCCTTAAGGTGCAAAAAACCCTACCAAGACTTGGCATTGGCCTTTGGGTTTTTCTGTCGTTTTGCTTTGGTTGGGAGTTTTTTCGAAAAATTTGTTTGGCCGTAATAGTCTGGATACAAATGACTGGAATCTTAAAATTACTCAGAATGTTAAACATACAATATGTATGAAAGAGGAACTGGTTTTGGCACAGCAGTTCAAAACTCCAAAACTTACAATTAACAATCAGGGGCAATAAACTGTGTATGATTGTGCCTGTAATAGTGTAACATTAGAATCCAAGACAGAACCTATTTCCAAGACAAAACTGCGTACCATTAGTAGCAGCTTAATAAAACCAGCACGGCATACTCTTCAAGTTCAGAGGTTTCATTGTAGCTCCCCCTATTCATGACCTTCCTACAAAGTAAAATTTTAATCTGAAATGAAGTATTTCTGCAGGTCTTTTGGAAGACAGAAAGGAAAATATTCTAAGAGCTATACTTGGATATTTTAACACACATTTAAGTCCAAGATATATAACACATTTCTATTAAGCACACACAGAAATTTCCAGTAAAAAGAGGATAGCAGTATAGCTTAGTGACAGAAATTAGCATGAAAGAATCTGGAAGATGCTCCTGAAAGTACCAGTTACAGCATATTATTAACTGATTAAAGTAAGAGCTGTAAGTTTCGAGACTATCAGGCATCAGTATCTAGTGAAAAAAAATTAAAAAAAAACAACCCAAACATAAAAAAAAAACATCCAAAACAAATGCAATGGACTGAAAAGTATGGGCCACAGTAGGAAACCTAAAATTTAAGCTCCCATCTTTCTGTTTCTGAAATGCAGGTAGTATGTCCAGAATTTTTGTTTCAAGGGGTCTTTTTAAGATACAACATATAAGATTACTAGTTAAAAAATTAAAAAATTAGCATATCATGATTTCAAGCTACTTGCTTATGAATATACTATAGCATGTTTTTTCTTCAACAAAATAAACGTATTTTATACTAAATTGCTGCTATGCATCATTACATGCCTCAATTCATACTTATTCTCACATATATTGAGATACATATATACACACATATGATTTTAATGGGTTCTTTAAAAAGATACTGTTAGAAATAGTTCTCAAGTTCAAATCAGTAGGCAAAACACTTCCATACACAGACACAAAAAAAAATTTCACTTTTGACTATGTAATTCTAGATATTTTTCTGACATGACCTGTTAAAAAGATGGTTATTCAAATAGTTTCTTGCAAATATGAACTGCCATTGAAGAACCATGTATCAGTTTAGTTTTCAGTTCACCATAGATAACAGTGAAGCCTCTAAAAAGATGCCAAATAACACCATCTGTATCATGGTACTTTTAGTAACAGGAACATCTGTCCACTAAGAAATGGATCAAGACTAGCAAACTGGTTGTGAAGCATTTTAAAATGTTTTTCTTATTAAAAATATAAATATTTTAATAATAAACGTGATAAGTAATCACAAATTATTTTTTATGTTTTTTAACAATTCTAAAAACAGAATCTGTACCACCACACAACTCATCACTTCAGTAAATAGCATTCTGGAAGAATGTGTGGCTACATTAACATAAAACTGTACCAAGTTAAACATAAAACACAAGCCAAAACTGCAATTATTTTCTCAAAAGACTTTTCTGTGACTGCAAAAGTGGGTTTTCAGTTTCAAAGACAAGTACATCAGTGCAAACTAGGTGCGATTCTCCTCTTAATGGTGGTATTGCATGGTGTAGTGTGTACCATGCCACAAATGACTCTCATGACTTGAAATAATTTGAGCATAGCAAGACTAGCACTCCAAACATTAGGATTTTTTTTTCCCTCACTTGTTTTATAATGTAAAGGTCATACCTTTGAAATCAATACTCTGATTGACAATCACTATTGAAAAGCTAATTTAGCAAGAACTTAGTGACATAAGAATTCCATACTTGAATTTCACCTTCTTGACAGTGGAAACTACCAAAACAACAGTCAAAGCAAGTCAAATTGAGTATCAGACCAATCAGACCAGTCTTAATATTCCCAAAGCACACTCCCACTTAAATGAGATTCCTAAGATGCAGGAGTAATCATAAAATTACACAGTCTGCCTAGTCTAAGTACCTGACTGTTACTCTCCATTTACAAGAATTGCTGATCTTGTTTATTTTGGCTACATGACCCCCCTCCCCCCCTTTTTTGATTCACCAACCCCGATTTTCCTCTTTGTATAGTTAAATAGGTCTCAGTTGTATACCCTAGAGGTGTAAAACACCCAAAAAAAAACAGGCAACAAAGCAGGCTACCATCCTTGGTCATACACCAGTATCATACGTTGAAAAAAAGTCTAATAGAGCTCTCTTAATTTTATTTTTTTTTAATACAAAATTACGTCTCAAAAAGCTGCAGTACACAACATTCAAAAAGAACTGCTTATTCTGCAATGCAATATGTTTGTCACAGAAACATACCTAAAATTCTGAACCCTATCTGTAAATTAGACATGGGCTTTTACAGCTTATATCAGGCCATTTACAGTAATGCTGTGAGAGCTCAGCATAATAATGTAGAAAAACTCAACAAACCTCTGATGCTAAAGGGATGGGCCGTAATGTTAATAAAAATGGAAGAAGCTCTTTAACACTTTCAGTCTTGTCTTAAATCTGCATTCATAAATACTTCTTGAAGCCTTGAGTTCTGTGTTTTAAAATATGCCTTTAGCATACACTTTGAAAGAGGCTTACAAAATACCCAGGATAAAATTATGTTTTTCTTGAATAAGACTTTTTTTTTAATTATTTATTCAATAAAACAGGTCCACAGAGATCAGATGTTAAGAAAACAACCTTTGTTGAAGTATAACTAATCACTGTTCAAATGACCACCAGTTCACCTACAGTGATCACTTATTACTGGTAGCACTCCAGGTTATACTACAGGTTCTTTCACACTGCATTCCAGCTATACTATCAGCAATACAGCACCTTGCAGAATTCATCTTACTGATATTAAGCCAGCAGCATTAGCTGAGACCCAACTGTCCTTTGGAGACATGACCCTTAAAACTCAGAGAAAAGCGATACATTATAAAGGATTTCTAGAGAGTATCAAACTGTCCAAAAATCTAAATTCAAATACAAGCTGTCCAAATTCCAATTCTGTGGCAGTTGTACACATTTTCACGGCTGCATTGAAGATCTTTTTCATTTAAAAGCTATTATGCCATGATTTTCATTTTTACATTTTTCCCCTTCTGTGACAGTTACACAGTGTTAATTGTAAATGTGCTCTGAAAAAAAAAAATTTAAAAAAAAAAAAACCCAAACCAAAAACAAAACAGAAAACCCCAGAAACACTCAGCTGTTCATGGTACGGGCACAGACTGATAAATAATCTTTGGTTCACAAAAATACACTTCACAAATTTATTTCAATGATATTTACATATACCATGCTAATTGTTCTTAATATAGTAAAAAAATCTGTATAGGAGGTACAGTGCTGTACATAGGGCTGTTTTAGTCTGGGGAAGAGAGGCTCAGGGGGATCTTATCACTGTCTACAGCTACCCAAAAAGAGGTTGTAGTGAGGTGAGCATCAGTTTCTTCTTCCAAGAAAGAAGAGATAATGGCCTGAAGCTGCCCCAGGAAAGGTTTAGATTGGAAATGGAGAAAAAAATCTTCACTGAGAGGGTGCTCAGGCATCAGGCATTGGGATAGGCTTCCCAGGGAACTGGTGGAATCACCATCCCTGGAAATGTTCAAAAACTGTGCAGATGAGGCCCCCAGTGATAAGGTTTAGCAGAGGACTTGGCAGTCCTGGTGTTATGGTTGGGCCTGATGACCTTAAAGGTCTCTTCCAACCTAGCTGATTCCATGATTCTATGTGTGCTGTCCTGCACATAATGTGTCACAGAATAACAACATTTCACAAGCTGAAATTAATTTATCCACAATGTTTCATTACAGTCCCTTAATATATATATAACATCCTACTATTCATTGCAGCTGCAGTGATAAATTTACAGAGGAAACATGTTTAACATCAGAAAGTTTATAAATAATTTAATCCTTTAAATTGGTAAGTAAATACAGAAATTAAATCACAAAAATGCTCTTTCTGTAATAATTTGTCCAACAGGCATACTCCCTCTGTTTTCATTCCCTTTTTTCATAGCTTACAGCCTTATTTTTGTATTAATACTGACCAGATTACTTGGCCTTTCAATGGACCATGAAGTTAAGTCTTGTAACTAAAGAAAAACATAATCCAATACCCCACCTTGTGGGAACCCAGCACTGCCTGACACTGTACAGAAACCGACCTTTTTGTCCTTCAGACTTGCCTACCAGGCCCCATCTTCTATCGCAAAAGCCAAATCATCTGATCCCAAACTAACTGTCAACTGCTTGTGATGGTGGGGAAGCGAGACATCAATCAATCAGTTTTTATCAGAGCCACTCTTCGTTTTTCTGTTGTGCTCATCTTATCATCTGACCCAGTTGTAGCCCTGACTTCAGAAGCTTAAGTAACTTGATGACAAAATATGCGTCTGTTTGTCCAAGATGCACATTGTTAAGGAGTGCACTTATATTTTTAGCAACCAGCTAATATTTTTTCCAGATAAACTGTCAAATGTTTGAGATGATTCTCAGTTCTCAAGTTTTTTAGTGTTCACTGAATTACCATGATGCATTTTTGGAATGAGTATCAAGCAAGTTTTCAGTGTGTGTTTTTAGGTTTGGGGTGTTTTAATAGAAATATTTATGCATTTTAATAAAAATTGAAATTATTTGTAAGCCAAAGGGCTCTCACAAGGTACTTCATCTATTCACATATACAGTGCCATTCAGTTGTACTCCAACAGCATTCGTATGAAGATGGATTATTGCCACATTAAAACCACTCAAATCAATAGTCCTTCTATGGACAAACAGATTTTCCTCTTCTGAATCCTACAAAACTAGAGCATTTTGTTCATGTCCATTCTCAAACGGGCAGAATAAAATTAGCAGATACAATATTCAAATACCACTCTGACTGAAAGCTTTCACAAATTGTCTGTTATTGCTTCAGAAGTCTTTTCACACACATTTATTAACTGAAGACTGTAACATTAGAAGGTGGGAGGGAGTGGGGCAGCTCTGTGAAAATAAGACTACTGCAACTTCAGCAGTGATAATTTTACCCTTGCCTTTGCTGATTTCACAACAGTGTCCTGGTTTGATGCATCAGTTACACATGGTTCTTTTTTTGTTGTTGTTGCTGTAAAGCTGCATAAAATGCATTATGAAACTCCTGGCTGTATGGCTTCAAAACTTTTCAGAGAAGAGATCTTTATTACTATCTAATATGAAGCCTGAATTTGAAAGCGAGAAGTGAAAACAAAGCCTAACAACCAATACAATACACACATAAATTCAAGCAGATCTGACAATGTCTTTGCGAATTTTTTTCACAATATATAAACATTAGCCTTTACGCTTGATATGAGAAATATAATCAAGTATTAAACAGCAAGGTTCTAATGATGATCCCAATTACAGGAGTAAAATACAGCACTTCCTTTGAGGCTTATGCTGCAACTACAAAAGTAAAAATAATACCACTCTCTACAGAATTTCTTCCTGGCCTAAATGAACACCTTCATATATCATCAGAAAAAGTATTTCCAAGATTATTCCACTTCAGCACAGAAAAATCTTTACAGCAAACACACTTAAAGACTTCTCTCACTATATTTGGGTCTATGAGGAATTTCTTATTTTACAGTATAAATAATTCTGTTCTCATTAAAAATCACTTTTCAATAATAATTGCAAGTGCATTTAAAAAGTAATTACATTTTTCTATACCATTTTTGCCACAAAAATACGTAGACTTTTACTTCTCATACATAATACAAAAGAAGCATATACAGCACAGGAAGCAAAACCTGAACCATGGAATTTCTTTGAACATAATGAGAAAACTACATTTAAACCTAGTTCCTATTCTGCTCTACATTCTAATTTTACATAAACTGCTACATACCATTTGTGGTTGTGTGCATATTTAAACTCCTATCCTATAAGCATTTGCACATTCATTGTAAGTACTATCATCAACAGGACTGTTCCTGTGAATGAAGGGTTAGACACATAGGAAACCCAGTAGCATGGAAACTGTTATAGTATTTTACTGCAGTTGGTATTATATTTCATTATTTGGAGAGGAAAAAGGGATAACTTTCTGTATTACAGAAGGCTTTTACTGTCCTCTGCTATACTTGAATCTAAGGTAGAAAAATCGAGTACAGTAAAAATGGCATGTGGCACAGAGCTAATCACAGACAGAAAGCTTCAAGTTCTGTTAGCTAGAATAAAGCAACATCACTAGCTCATCTATGTGAATGCAAAGAATAATGTATGAGAAGAGTTTATAAACCTATGCCACAGTAACTCACTACCAAAGCGTTGTCATTTTCAATAGTTTGTTACTAAATTTCATTCCTTTCGTAATTAAGCAAACCTTGACTTATAAAAGTTCTATAAAATGATACAGTAGCACTCAAAACCGAAGAAAGTTACATTTCACAGTCCAGCTTTACTCACACACTTGCAGTTACGAAATTAGATGAACATAAATAAAGACCAAATAGACAAAGAAGCCTTAAGCCAAATTAGCTCTAGAAATACAAAATGTTTCTGAGGATTACTAATAAAAACATCATCTCACTTCCTAAACATGTTTAAAATTCCTAGCTGATTATTAAAAATGCTAAAAAATACTACCATTTATGAAGGGTGACAATGTTACATAACACCCTCCTCAGCACAGGAAATATGAGAATATGAAAAATGAGAAGATAAATGGAAAATAACCAGAATAAGATTTATTCAACATCTTTTATAGGAAGACAGCAACATTTTTTGTTTATTACAATATTTTTAACCTATACAAACTCTTTTTATGGTTATGACCACATCTATTAAAAGCTTTTAAAATCTAACTGAAGATTGCACACATTTATAATCAAACTAAATCCTTTTCTCTTCTTTAGAAAAAAAAGAAAAATCTACTGTGACAACTGCCTGCACCTGCTACCAACTCAGGATGGCATTACCCTTTCAAAGCATTAGATAAAACTGAATAATCAATGAGAAATGTCAATACCGAGAAGTGATTCCTTCTGCAGTGTAAGCTTTATGCAAGCGTTAGAGGTTTGTTTGGTTGAGGTTTTTTGCATTTTTCACAAAAAATCTTCAGTATCGTAAATGTACTGAATTGCTCTTACTGCATTTGGGATTTCCCCAAACAGTATTTATCTGCATCAGTAAGACACAGACTTTTTGTTACTTCATACACTAGGAAGGAAGAAAAAAAAAGCACTATCTTAGCCAATGACTAGGAGACAAGCATATTAATACTCTTAATCTATGTCTCAAATACAGCATGTCCGAAGGAACTATCAAATACGCACAGACATTCACAAACAATTGGGTAAAGAAAGCACACTTCCTTCTCAAAGCAAAACTTGTGCTTGCAACCATTAAGTCTTTAAAGATTTGACCATATTATGACTACATATAGTAAGAAATGTCAGGTGCATTTTCTAAAATGAGGGCTTTTAAGAAGCACTTAAAAATAAAGAAAAAGAGAGCTGTGACATGATACAACAGTATTGTCAATATTTTACTATCCCAAACTCCTGAGATAATTGTAGCAACTCATAAAACTCCAAAATCATTGTAACCACATTTTAGCACTCAGATTTTCCATGCTATTTGCCATTAATTCAGGAGTGAATGAAACATATTATTTCTCTTGACTTCTCAGACACTTTTTTGAAAAATCTCTTAAGGGAGAATGCACCATGAAATATACTCCTTTTACCACTTCATCTTCTATGTTTCTGTGCTAATTTTGTACTTATCTTTAACTAAGCGGAAGGAATCGTAACCATACATTGCATGGGAGAAGTAATGTTACTGCAGAAATGCTAAGGAATTACCATACTTTCACTTTAACACCCATTTGTCCAAGGCACGAATTACTAAACTGTAAATAATCCTGACTACATGATTCTCCTCTACCACTGTGTCATCTCAAAAAGACAATCCGACAGTAATGGTAATGACACCCTCTCAGACAAGCCTGTGGGCATTAATATTTAAATCTTACCTATCCCTTGTGATTGGAATTCTGCCTCTATTCACAAACAAAAACTAAATCAATGTTCTTAGAGTTCAAACTAGATCCCTAAACAGTTTGCCACTCTCTATGCACAGATAAGATAAACTTTCTTTGACCCAAGAGATGAAGTTGCCATGACGATCAGAGAGTCCACTTTCTATATTGATATTTTGCTGATGTAACAACAAATAGAACCAGATCCTAGGGCTGATAATGGTGATTAATTAATACTAATATTGATCCCTACAAGCAAGAGACAAGGCTATTAACTTGAAGCCTGAAAAGTCAATTGTTACCTGTGGCAGAGATACTAGCAGCTGATTTTGAAACATAATAAACAAATGTGCTATCTTTATGCTAATACCTTTAAAGGGGTACATCCCTTTCTCAAGACAGTCATTTCACAACTCAAACCTATTATTTTAATTAAATTTCTTCATCTGATCCAAAGAAGAGCAATGAACTTCAAGATTTCCAACAGAAGCTATGCAAAATGATACAAACTGAATACCTGAAACATAAGATAATAAAAGCACTCTTAAAGAATGCAGTGCAAAAAAAGCTTAAGCAGACTGTTTTAAAGAATACATAATAGAAAAGTCATAGTACATTGAATAAAAATTGCAAATGTACATTTACCTAGTAGGAAGCCTATTTGGTCCCCCATTTGAATAGAGAAAAATAATAAAAACTCACAGGTGAAAGCCTCGTTGTGAAGGTAACATCCTTGAAGGCACATCCATGGAAATCGAAAAGCAAAACTGACTTCAGCCATCATTTCATTTACAGGCTTCATTTAAAACAACTGCAATTATATATTTTTTTTAGAACAAGTAACTGCCCACAAACTAAATTTGAAACACACATATTGTTAAAACACCTCAAAAAGAATGAGATTCCTTTGCCCTCTTCAGGAATGTATTTTAAAAGTCACAAAAATCATACATGTATTATAGGAAAGAAAAAAAGCTCTTCCCTTTTTTAGAAACAAAAATCTTGTCCATCTTATGATTTGCTCTAGTCATCCTACCAACCAAAGTAGAACCACCTTCTTCTGACTTAAAAATGGTGTTTGGATCAAAGAATGGCTTTTACTAGCATATTGTATGACTGGACAGCAAGTTTCATTATTACTAAGATATCTTTGTAATATTTATGAAGTATATTTTATGTTTAACAGAAATAATTAGCAGTACTGTAGACAGCTTGTTTTCTCCCTCACTTCATTAAACAGAGCCTTATGTAAGAACCTTTACATTAGCTAAAAAGAGGAATTAGTAGATACCAGGAAGCAAAAAAAAAAAAAAGAAAGAAAAAACCAACCCACCTAATTGCATTGTTTTCAGTCTCAGCTGAATGCCTTAAAAATACTTGTATTTCTATAAATACAGGACCGCAAACATATATGCCGCTTCAACAAATGGTGTAAATATCCTAAAACCTAAAGATCAGTTGTTTGCTATGAATTAATACTCAGTCTCAGAAAACTGAAAATCATCATTCATGATTTATACTCAAGAGGTACAGGCAGCTGCTTACCTAGTGCTCTGCTTTGATTAAACTGAAAGCATTGTAAGTGCCTTTAATGTGCTACAGTGCAATTTAAAGGAGAGTACAAAGTGAAACTCTGTCAGAGAAGAAAAATGTCTATTTTTAAAAAAAGATAAAGATAGAAAATACTTCATTTCCTATCCTACTTTAGCAATGAGGCATGTAAAAGCTATCCGTGGGTTGTATTTAAGGTTCATTCGGAATTTTATAAAGATGAGGAAAGCACAAAACCAGAGACATTCTCATCTCTCAATTCTGTTTCTAAACCAAACACCTACATAAAAGCCTACTGGATCTCAATGAGAATACATTAATGTGCATGTACTATTGCCTCTATTAAACTTACAAAACTCCACTGAATGATTTATGAGCCTCTAATCGGTAGGTTTTCCTACACATAGCCAATAATTTAAAATATTTTTTCCTGTCCTTTCACACGGTTTCCATGCCTGAAAAAAAAGGAAAAATGAGCAAAAGCACTATTAAACATAATCACAGAAAAATACTGTTGCATATCTTTTTTCTTATTTTTATTAACAGCAACTGCAAAACTTCACTAAGCAGTGAATTTAATTTTCAGTTCTGTATCACTGTCTTAATTATGCGTATTTTTAAATGTGGATTAGTCATTATGGATTCTAAAGAAAAGAAAAAAAAAAAGATTACATTGAAAATAAACTTTTATAATATATCCCTTGGCAGGCAAGTGCACAAAAAATTGTCATAATGGAAAAGAACCTTCAAGAAATATTTTCAGACAGACACCATTATTTTAAAGGCAACAAGTAGAAGGACTGTCTTCACAGGATAATAAACATGCATTGGCTTTTAAAAAGACAAATTTGTTTCTATATATGGCACGTAAAAAACACCCATGGGGTTTATGTGACCTGGCATTGTACAGAAGACAGCACTGGTTAAACAGTTTCATTACTTAGGAAGACCACTGGCAGCGTAAGACTAGGAAAGAAAAAAACCACACATTTTGATTACATACTTGAAATTCATTCTGCTGTTACAAGAAAACTGAAACTCAAGACAATATAGAAAAGAATGTCATTGCCTAATATCACTCCACTACTGATGTTAGGTTAAAAACGAAGTTTATTTTTAAAACAACGTTCACATTAAAAAAAAAAAAAAAAAAAAAAAAAAAAAAAAAAAAAAAAAAAAAAAAAACAAAAAAAAACACA
>JAOEHX010014453.1:11426-23137 GCA_025448015.1 Bolborhynchus lineola | reverse complement strand
GGGGAGGGGGGCGGAAAGAAGGGGGCGTCCGTCCGTCAGGCTTGACGGGCAGCGGCTGCCACCAGCGACGAGTCCGCATGCAAATCGCCCGCTGCCTCCGGGGCACGGGGCGCTGAGGCGGGAGGCTTCAATTGTCCCGGCGCTGCCAGAGCTCCCGGTGGCGGGGAGAGCTGCAACTTTCCTCAAAGAGGGATGGAGCAGAACGGGCGAAGAAACTCCAGGCAGGCAGGCAGGCAGGCAGGCAGGCAGGCAGCGGCACGGGTCAGGCAGTCCGCAGCGGTGTCCTGGCAGACCCGGGCGCCTCGGCCTCAGCGCTGCCCCTGGGAGGAGCAGGCGCTTCCTCCCGCGCGGGCCCCTGGGCAGGGAGATCCCGCGGAGTCCGGGGCTGGGCGGGTTTCAGCCCGCCGCGGCGGAGCGCTGCCCGCGGCAGGGTTGCACGGCCGCAGGATCCCGGCTTCTCCTCACCGGTGTCGCCACGGTCCGCCCTGACGAGCGGCGAGCGCTCCTTGTTCGCGGCTGTTCGGCCGCTTGCACCCGCCCGCGGCAGCTTACGGGTCACGGGGAGCACTGGCCCTGCGGTCATCGCGGTTTGACCTCGTGATTCATCTCTTTTTGACTTTCAGATGAAAGAGAAAGATAAGCCTTCTAACTACCTGGGCTTTAATTAGTTTTGCTCTTCTAAATAGCGATAATAGGAATTCTTTTTTTTTTTTTTTTTTTCTTGCACAGTAGATTCCAACGTCTGATGCTTCTGTTGCTGATACCGATTGTTTTACAGTCTGTGTCTTTAGGACAAAATTTCTCTTGAACGTTCTGGTTTAATGACTTGAGTCATCTCATTTACATACATAGCTGTAAATTATGTGTTATGAACAGTACCTCATTGTATTGCTTGACACTGTATGCCCCTGACCAGATTCTCAGTGTTGCCAAACAATAACTTTGCAAAAATCTTGGGGAATAAAAAAGCCCTGAACAACCCAACCACAAAACTCCAGAAGAATCAGCTTGGTTTCACTGAGGCCAAGTAAGGACACTTGATACCGAAACATCTTTATTACTGTGCTTCCAGAAATTTCAGATCTGACACATGAATGTGCACAACATTAAATGTTTTTACAACTTCACTAGCAGGAATTAAATGATTTATGTTCAGGTGAACTGTTAAACAATTCTTTTAACTCATAACTCCAGGATCCAAATACTCTCAATAGAAAGTTTTAAGCTTAACCTCTGAAAACTTTCAGTGATTATTTGTTTGGCCAATAGTATAAAAGTCTTCATGTAAGTGGCAGAAATTTTAACACAGCGATTCACTAATTTTACCATCATATTGTGTTAGAAAACAGTGCTCATAAATGGTAAGTGAATTTACAGAACCACTTTTTCATTAAAGAGAACATGACAGAAGCTGTGAACAGTATTAAACATTTGCTGTGCAGGTACTTTAAAGAATCTGAGTAAATAAATGTTTTCCATTTAGCTGAAGTGATTGTGGTGCCCCAAATTTGTATTTCAGTTTCCTTCCTTGAGGTGTGTGCTCATGGTTAGCAACAATGTAACAGTGGTAGTGTTTTCAAGAAGATGTTCTATGGCAATAGACAAATACGATTGCAGTCCACCAAATGAAAAACTTTGCTACAGTTTTCTTGTGGAATCAGGCTTAAACGGGTGCTTGAATGGATGAGACACCCACATTTCAAATAGAAGTTAATGTTTGGTCTTTGCCCATTCTCACCATTCTTAAATCTCAGTCCAGTTCCCTAATCAGAGTTAGAAATGTCTCTTCCTTTCATACAGGCTGACAGTTCATTTCTGTTTCTATTTTGTTGCCTGTCTCCCACGCAGTGTCTTTAGTCTAAACAGGTAATTGACAGATGCCACCTCTAAACATGCTGTTTAAATGTAAAAGAATGGAGTTGAGTAACCTGTTTCCAACATTTAGGCAATATACATACTGCAACTTTTAAAGCATTATTCAGCCACTAACTTAGAAATTAATACAATATATGTGGTATAAATCAGTTATAAATAAGTGACAAAACAGCAATGCAAAATGAAGCAGTGCTGGAGTTGGTATCACAAGTGTTTATTCTTACATACTGTTTAGTGTAAATTACTTAAGAGCATCATTATTCTGCTGACTCCTGCTTTCATAAATACTTAAGCGGTAATGTAAGGTAAGTTTCGTATTTTGTCTGTTCAGAAGCATTAAGGCTGTATTCTGCTTCATCAGCTCAAAAGAGGGCATATAAAAAATTTGACACTTAAAGGATTATTACACTTAGTAATTTCAATGTATTCCAGTGTATTTTGGACATGTTTACCTAAAGGTCAGGAAGTTATTTATGAAATCCCAAAGTAACCTACATATACCTGCTGTTTTGAAATTGAATTAGTGATGTAAATAATGAACAGTTTTCCCTAATTCACAGAGGAACTTTCAATTAGTGCATTTTAGTACTGCACAGAAATTACCCATTCTCTACAGCAGAATGAGTAGCATGTATCATATCCCTGAAAAAAAAATAATTCTAAGCAGGCCATGCCTAGCAGCTGAGTTTGTGCCAGCTCACAGCTCAAGCACTGCTGATGGTCACTGAGGATGGGGTTTTGTTGAGCTGTGCTGTTTACTGTGAGCTGTTTCTGATAAGCAGTGTGGGCAAGGCCACTCTCTTTTGGTGGGGCAGAGGCCTCAGTCACAGAATAACAGCATCATTAGGGTTGGAAGGGACTCACGGAGGCCATCTAGTCTATCTCCCTGCCAGGGCAGGGTCACCTCGAGCAGGTTACACAGGAACGGGTTCTTGAGTCGTACTGACTTGAGTGGTGTGGCTTCCCTCAGGACTCAAGAGTAGGCCCAGCATTTTCTGTTAGCCTCAGAAAGAGGCATTTAGAGTAGATCTTTTAAATCTTACTAATTACCTCTCATCCCACTTCCCCAGATGCATAATTGTCTAAACTGCAGTAACTAGAATGGTGCCCACACCAAGGCTGCAGTGTCTGTGCCATTCACTGGATCTTCAGGTTCACCTGTTGGTTATTGCCTGTAGCATCAGGCTATGGTCACAGTGAGCCTTGCCAGCATGTCCTGGGAATGGCAACCTATAGTGGGAAGGCAGCTACAGCATCTAGGCATAGGGGCAGGGGAGAGAATGTCTCCAGTTTTTATACTGGAGGAGTGATAGCCATCTGTCCAGAAGCTGTAGGTAAAGACGGATAATTAGAAATTATGGGAGTAAGAATAGTTTAAAAATGTAGCATTTTTCAACCAAAATAGTAATTGGATGTGAGCAGTGGTGGTATAAGCTCATTTCAGAAGACATATGCTCTTAGTTAATTACAATATCTCAAGAAGAAGGAAATAACTTCCACAGAGGCTCACTTCTTAATCATCTTGAACTTCATCACTTCCAATTGTCTGCAACTTACTAAGATTCTAGAAAGATTTATATAAGCCCTCTAACTGAATGATTATCACAGTTCAAAACTTTAATTCTTGAAATGCACATACTCTGGCAAAGACACTAGGAAAATTACAGCTGAGATTTCCATCATTTTCAAGTGTTAGCAACTATCTTACACATAGATAACATGTGTACTTTTAAAAACAATGTCCTTTGGAGAACACTCAGTGATTTTTTTGAAACAACTTTTCCATTTCTTCATTGAGAAGAAGAAATACCAAAATACTGAAATGTCTTCAGAATTATCACATAAGTCTGGATTCAGGCTATTGTATACAAAGATATTAATATACAATGGAGATATCCCAAAGTTTAGGCAGCAGTTGAATTGCAATAAAATATGCTTGATTTCTGGGATATGCATGCTGTCATGTTCTTACCATGTAAAGTGTAATGTTAAAAAAATAGTTGTAGAGGTTGTCTTTGGCTCGTAGGTTTTGGTATCCATTGTAAGGACTTGGATTATTCCATGATTTTAATCACAGTGTTTGGTTCTTTAGCTCTGAATGAAAAAGAATAAAAAGGTGGTATTTTCCCAAGTATTATCCATTTACAGTATTAGAAAGAATATACTGCATGCCTTTCTGTAAATTTCCTTGGTCAGTAGTGAAGTAATTAACTAGACTGACCATGAAATGATTACTGCTCAGAATTAATATCCCTATGACATGAATATGGGACAACTGACACCTTTCCCAGCTATTTGAAAAATCTAGTTTATTCTAATTTCATAATTTGGAGATTTTCTGTGTGGTCATGCCAGATATACTCAGATTCTAACACAAAACCCAGACTTAAATCTATGAGCAGCTGAAAGATGATCAGTCTGAGCCTTGAGTTTAGATGTGAAGCTTCCTCTGACTTGAAATGAAGAAGAAAAAGTTCTACCAGTGTGTTTCTAGGTGACGCAAAGAAGTGCTGCAAGGCAGATTCCTCACATGCACAGGAACCTACAGAAGATCTGGGGATATCCAAGGAGAATGTTGAGACCAATGGATACGTATTGCCCTTTCAACCAGTCCTGTAAACAAGTCAGAACTGAATTACTACTACATTTTTTGTGAATGTTTTACTCCTTAGGAGTGATCACAACCCTAGAGTGAAGCTCCAGGCTGCAGGATTTCAATGGATGCAGCAGTGTAGGAAGCCAGACACACAGATTGCTGGAATCAGTGCTGAGTCAGACTTCATGTTGATAGTCCAGACCTTTGCATCCATTCTGGGAGATCTGCCAGTGTTTAGAAGCCAAAACCCATGTCCACTCCATATGGAGAAGGAAGAATGGCACAGAAATAAATGATGACTTCAGAAACTTTCTGGATTTCTAAGCAGACTTGACTTTTCCTAAAAAGGGTAGTCTCTGGGTTTGAGTTAATTTTTGGTTGGTGCAGAGCTTAGTATTTTCTTGGTATTAGTTTCCTGTCTCTATTCATGTATTTATTTAGAGCAAAAATCACTGCTCTCATTAAGTAGTTCAGTTATGCAAGATACTTTTCATCCCACATTAAAATTTATATCTTATTTATTATCCAGAAATAGTGACAAGGATTATTCTTCATTTTCTGGCTGGATGCTCTCTGATATTGCTCAGGTAGTCTTATGGATGAACAAACTTAGTCTACCAAACTGCTTAGACTTTTTTGGGCAACTTTAAATCAGAATCAGAATAGCCATCATAATTCTCTTCATAATAATGTAAAATACTTTTGCACAGGATTGCAGTAATAACCTGGAAAAAATCTGCATTTACTTCTGAAAAATTATAAATACAGAACAGCTCCTAATTTTGACATCCATGTTCTCCTTATAGAAAAAATATATCTCAAGATCAGCAAAATTCTACTGCCAAAGACTTGCACAAGCTAACATGTAATATGCTGTGCCTTCAGCTGGAAAAGAAAACTCACTACTTGTGGCTTAGCTAGAGAAACCTTTTTGATGAAAGAAAGCTAAAAACATGGATGCATGCTCAGAACAAGATACTGTATCACACATATAGCAGCATCTGGAGTGTGGGATGGAAGGAACAATGACATGTGAGGAAGTATTTCTGGATGTCTCGGTTGTCTGAAATGCAACCCTTTCACCCCCATCCTTACAGATGGCCACTGAAAACTTAGAAATCTACTGAAACATGTATGTAATCCCACACCACATTGCAAATTTCAGCCAGTAGCAAGACTGTGCAGCCCACAGCAGCATTAACTTACTGTTTTGTCATGTGCATTGCCTTCACAGGCCAAGTTTATTACAAGTCAGAGGACTTCATTTCTTGGCCTTACCCTCCCCACAAGCGTACTACCCTTAGCACAGTCTGGGCTTCTGAGAGAGGCATATGTCTCAAAGATGCGAACAATAACAGCTTGAATTTACTTGCAGCTTCTGAGCAGAGAGGAAGGAGTTCAGAAGAAAATATAATAAAAGGAAGAAAAAGGCAAAGAGGAGTAGAATAGCAGAAACCAAGCAGAAAAGGGAGAACAGACAGCTCTTGTGCTTTAAAAATCTTCCTTTCTATCTTTCTTTTTAAATAAGCCATCAGCAGTATTTCATATAGACATACCGAACACTGAAAAGATAGCATAAATATTGTCAAATAACTGTTATGACTTCAGAGTGCAACTTTCATAAACTAGTGACATGAGTATAAGGTAGTTTTAGTTGCAGAGCTTGAACTAAACATTTTCTCCTCTCCTTGGTCTTCCATTCCATCGTAATTGTTATGTAGCACCCTTCTGGGGAGTGATTTGCAATGTCCTTATCATTGCATATAGCCAAATTAGATATCACAGGTGTCTCAGTTTGCCCAGTTTCAGTGATTGAGGTTGTATATACCCTAGCATCTCATACATAGAAGAATACATAGAAGCAACACACATAGAAGCATAATCGAGAGTTGAAAAATATTAGAAACCTGGAAATATGTATGCTGATCCCTCTGTAGGTACAGTAGTACCTAGAATGGACCTATCAGTTTATTATTATTGCTTTATAATCACATTCAACAGCTTTTGAAACCCGTTTTTTCTTCTGCTATATACCCATCTAAGTAATGTTCTTAAAGAGATGCATAATGATAGATATTAGGGTCTATGGTATAATCTATACTTGTGTCCTATCTGTTCCTCATATTGTGCAAATGAGGCTTACCCTATTCAGAGCAGTAGCATAAGTTGGCCTCTGTATGTATCAGAGTTGATATTGTCCACCAATTTAATGAATATATAAAACTATGCATCATCATCATAAATTGGAATAAATAATAAAACCTATAATAAAAGCCTCAAAGTCTGTGCCAGCATAGCATCTGGTTTTGAGATTTTAGGTTCCTGTCAGGAGTATGGATATGTTTTGGTTTATTGGGGGGGTGTTCATAATTTATGCAACTCTTCAATTTATGCCATTATCCTATAAATAGAATCAACTGCATTAGAAAGGAAATCTTACCATGCAGTCTTTCAAAAGTGGGACCCCTAAGGTTTTCCACCTTCAGAATGAGATGCTTACTTTGCACAGCAGACTTAGTAAAAGACCAAAAGGCGGAAAAACAAGGGGAAAATACAGTTCAGAGTCATTCAGTAATTTGTAACCCCTTATTATTTTGAGAAAATTTAAAAGATTTTTTTAAGTCTACCTTTACCACAGTAAAGCTAAATTATTCTCAAAATTGGTTGACTTAAATATATTCTTGATTTTGCTGGTATTAGCAGTATACATGTTCATCTCCTTCATGTTTTATCTGCTGGCAACAAAATTTAATTCAAATTCTCCTTCTTGAATCCACAGCTAACATCCAAAATTCAAATAGAACTTTAAAAGGTAAAGTTTTCTGAAGTGTCTCAGTAACTTCGAATCCCTTCCAGTCTTCCTTTTTAATCCCTTTTGAAAATGAAATTTGAAGTTTGTATCAAGCTGCTTCCAAAAATGTTGCTTTAGAGACAATCCTTTGACTGATACTGATAGTTAGGAATTACAACATAAAAAAGAGGAAATCAGAGTTCTCAATTGTTTCCCAGTCACTGATTTTAAAAGGATTAAGGTGGAAGCTCTCCAAATAAAAATCCTGAAGGATAACCACTCCCTAGCTGTTTCCCATCAGGCATCCGAGGGACAATGTTGACCTCAATTTCGTGAAATCATTTTCCTCAGTAGAGTGTATAGCATTTTTTGTAGTGTTTTCACATCACAAAAACAGAGCTCTTTGCACACACTGATGTAAGCGACTGAGTAAAGTTAACTATCTGACCTTTCTTTTATGTCTGTTGGCCCAAAAGAAAAAATGCTAGTTAAATTCATATAAAATACTGATTATTTAATACCTACTATTAAAAATTCTTTACATTACATATTAACTTCATCTTGCATTACACATCCACTTCATACTCACAAGTAAAATTCTTACTAGTATTCTAGGTTCCCTCTACAGCAAAGTGAGCAGGCATCTGTGTATGCATAAATTAACTCCTCTTAAAATAGATACCCAGATATAAGATAGCTAAAGATTATTTATATTGATTCTATGAAAATAGTATTTTATTGACATTTTGTTGACCCTGTTTTACTCATGAGTGTGCGAATACTGAAGCTGCTATATGGGGATCAGACCAGAAGTCTCAATAGTGCAAAAAAACATTGACAAAGAGAAGCAAGGAATGAGGAGAGCTACATTTAGGTGAGAGCAAGCAGGGCAATGAGGTGAGGAGTCATGATATGACAAGGGAGAAGTCACTGCTGGTAGGGCAGTTTTGCCAGCCGCACAACATACTCCTTGGGTAGCTGGTGACTGGAGATACTAATGAGTTGGTCTCAGCCCTGTGTTGCCAGTTTTATGGGCTACTGACCAACCCAAAAGTAGGCCGTAGCTCTATGTTTTCTATTGTCCATATCACTAAACACTAGAGGCTCTTTAAATCCTGAAGTGCAATATTTGGCTTTTGCCATAATTTAGTTTAATTCTTCTGTGAGAAATGTAATCCATCCCATGAGCTGTATTTCTAGTACTGTCCTGCTCACCCAACTCTGCAGACCATATTTACTCTCATTGAACTCAGCTAACTTCATTTACTGTCTGTAACAAAAACATAGCTCACTGTGTTTGCTCTTTTAAATTTCCTTGTATTAGATATTATTTAATGAGTACATCAGGTGGATGCCTAACTTGTTGAGTATGTCTGAGCATGATATTTCTACAAATCTGTCTGTTTACTGCTGAGTCCAGGACACTACTTTAGCTGCCACTGGTAAACAAAAAGTATATTGTTGGTACACAGTATTGTGGAGGATAACTTCATTTACAGCAAATACTCTTTTTAAAAAAAGCTGATGATATTTTTGCTTCTGTGCATCACAAATTATTTCAAGTAGATGTTAACCTAACTGGAGCAACAATACAACAGTGTGAATACCAATGGTGTCTCTGGAGGCTTTATTTTCACATTATGATATTGAGTGTATTTGTGTATATACTAAATATTTTGGATTGCTTCATTCAAGTAGCTGCCCTTTTTGTGGAAATAGTTCTATAATGAACACCAAACAATCTAATTTATGGATCCTCTACTCCTACTTGTATTTTCCTGGGTTTTGGACATTGACTTACAACATCCTAGAGAGATTTTTGAAATGTGATCCTTTCCTGGAAGGTTGTTGCCACGGCCACTCTCTGGCCATGAAATGGTAGATTTCATGACTCAAATAGCCACATATGAGCGTATTTTTTGAATGAGCTTTTTGCACTTATTTTAAATTCCCTTTCACTCACTCAGTAGGGCTGGTGCAAATAAAGAAGTCAAAATTTAAAGTGAAAACATTGTTCCTTAGTCTCTGATTCCTGGAATTACATGCTGGAATAATTAATGCAGATTTTTTTGAACTGTTTTAATTTGGCATGTCTAGTTATTATTTTTATTAGATCATTAAAAGTTCGTCTTCCTTTGTCTTCTAACCTATTTGCTTCCAAAGTCCTTAATCCATCATTTTAGCCTGTATATCATCCATGTGCAATTCCATGTTGTTTCTGTATTGAGAATTTCATGATGACAGAATGGAAAATTTACTTCTCTTAAGCTGGTGAAGAAATCAAACCATTTTTCTATATTTTGTCATTATTCTTGTCATTATATTCATGTATTGCTCCATGATGTATTCTGTGCTGCTGATGTTTATGGTACTTGGACACCTGGCTTATAGGCTGTCTTTTCTGCTTCTTAGGAAGCATCTGCTTGTAATGATAAAACAAGATATTTTCTATTCTAAAGGGTTCTTAACCTCTTACCTTGTCCTGTAAAGTGAAAAATGTTGCTTGAGCTATTGATAAGTACAGGTAGATTTACTACTGAAATAAATCATAATGAAATCTCCCAAGACGTATTAATTTTTCTTCCAGTATCTGTCATTAGTGCAAAGTATAAAATTTCTTCCAAATTAGAGACTGATCAACAATTTTTAGTAGATATACATCTAAATACTACATGCAAACTCACTACCTTCTCAAACAAGGCCTAAATATACAAATGAATGTGAATTTCACATGGTTACTGATTATAGATCAATTGAAGAAAGGGTAATAACAGATTCTGAATTGATTTTCTGAGACATTCTGAGATTATACCTATAAACTCGTATCACAAACCCTTGTGGCACTAGGACACATTATGGCTTTGGGGCTACTTAAAGTTTTGAACATTTTGAGTCATAGTGATTATCCTTACAAGCAAGTGGAAAAGCAAGATTGAGTCTGGAACTTGGTGGCATTTGCAGGAAACAGTTTTCATTTTGTTCAGTGCTTCAGAACATGGATATACCAACAACAAAATGGCTAACTTCTGTCTCTTAAAATACAAAACATTTCAAAATACACAGCAAAAAGCTGTTGGACTAGCTGTCAAAAGGTTTAAAAATGAAAGTGCTACCTAGACATCTCCTTGGTTTAACCCTTTGGCAGGTGAGGTCGACCGACTTTTCATTACTTTGCCCAAAGTGTGAGTTGTGAACCCTTTTCTGTACACGTTTACTGTATACAAGATTGCCAGACAAAATATATATGCAAAATTAACCTTTCTTATTCCCAAATGACACCTAATGGGTGTTATCGACCATCTATCAACTCTAATACATTCTGCCTGAATAGATGTGGGCCTGCAGCATCCAACTCAACAACAGATACAGCAACGAACATATTTAATTAGCCTCTAGCCTATCATTCTGCCTGGGGTTTAGAAAAAATGCCTCTGGATGCAAGATACAGGACCTGCATGAAGAGCCATCAGAATATACCTCATGTAAACAGCACTTTGTTCATTTGAGAGGCAGAGAAAAAGGTATGTTGATAGTTATGCTTTATTTTGTTACCTACGTATCACCTCATGTATAATGTTAGATTTCTATTTACTTACGTATATGGTTCTCTCATCTACCTTTCATATTCTTACCAGTATTTGTTAATGTATCTCTCCTGTTCAACTATTAAACTCCTTGCTCTGGGATGTTAACCTTTGCCCTGTGCACTGAAGTGTGAAAATAAAGACATTTCAGTAAGTGACGGAAAGTCAGGTAACCCAAGGAATGCCTTATGAATAGGACTGATGAGAACCAAGTGTGTTGTACAATGACTAAGACATTAGTAGGAGATAACATTGGGAAAAATTATTCAATAAAAGATAACATATAAGAGGCAGTAATGGCATAGATTTCTAGAAAGGAAAGTTTGGGCTGCTAATCAAGAAAATACCTGTCATGGTGAGATTTTACATAATGAATGTTTCAAAAAATGATGAAACACATTCATTTATAACTTCAGAAACCAGATAGTACTAAATAAAAAATTATTTAGATTTCTCGCATCTGGACTATGCGATACACTTGAGCAGTCCTATTTCTAGAGCATTTAACTCAAAGGAAAAATTTAACTCTAAGAAAAAATTTAAGCAAAGAGTTGTGGTCAATGGCTCAATATCCAGCTGGAGACTGGTAATGAGTGGTGTCTCTCAAGGATCACTGTTGGGACTGGTCTTGTTCAACGTCTTTGTCGGTGACATGAACAGTGGGATTGAGTGTGCCCTCAGCAAGTTTGCCAGTGACACCAAGCTGGGTGATTCAGTTAATACGCTGGAGTAAAGGAATGCCATCCAGAGACCTTGATAAGCTTGTGAAGTGGGCCGATGCCAACCTAATGAAGTTTAACCATGACAAGTGCAAGGTCCTACACCTGGGTTGGGGCAATCCCAGGCACAGCTACAGGTTGGGCAG
>JAOEHX010014451.1:0-49296 GCA_025448015.1 Bolborhynchus lineola | reverse complement strand
GCTGTGAGCGCACACTGATGGCTCATGTTCATTTTCTCACCAACCAACACCCCCAAGTGCTTCTCCTTGGGCTGCTCTGAATCTCTTCTCTGCCCTACCTGTAGCTGTGCCTGGGATCGCTCCGACCCAGGTGTATGACCTTGCACTTGTCATGGTTAAACTTCATCAGGTTGGCATCAGCCCACCTCACCTTACCAGCTCACCCTAAGTTTTAGGGAAGGTTAAATATATCTGAGTATCACTGAGGCTGTGGGCAGATGTAGCACAACACTTCCTAGGCCATGGGTGAGGTTGGAAAACAGGGCCAGAACAGGGTCAGACTGTTCTTTCAATGAGTATGATATGAGGAGCGCATGGAGTTGAGACAGGAGACCTGAGGCTGAGGGCATTCACTGCTGTTCTGAAAGAAGATCATGAGCAACCCTTGTAGGACTACCCTTAACTCCCGCTGAGTGCCTGGGACCTTTGCTGAGGCCCCCACCTCCACGTATGCAAAGTAGAAACAGTGCAAGTGAAGGCAGTAGAATAGAGCCTGCCCTTAACAGTAAAGGTAAGCCCCCCTATATATGACTTATTCTCTGTGCTAACATCTGGTGTCGACACGATGTACAGCGTGGCCTGAACCAAACCACAGAAACACACACAAACTGGAAGAAAGTCTTTTTAATGTGAAAAATTCTGCTGTGTGAAGGATGCTTTGCAATTGCCTACAAAGAAATGGCAGAGAATGTAATTCACCAACTGCTTAGAACAGAGACTGTGTTATATGGCAGTGGACAGAGCAGCAGCAGAAGGGCTGGAGCAGGGCTGGGAAATGAGGTGAGTCCTAGACCCTGTTGAAATCCAAAAGCAGCAGGATCTGGCAGTTGCCACCTCGAAAGAGGTGAATTGCTGAAGGTAATGCATTGACTCCATGACAGGCTGAAGCATCCAGCTCTGGGATGCTGCCTGCCAGCGCGCCTGTGTTGTCTATCAGCATCCCTTACCCTCCCAGTTTGGAAAGAAAACTGGATTTGTTTGTGGTGCCATGGAGGGTCACTGACCTGAGGTTTGTGTCTCTGCTTTGTCATCCCCTGCCATTTGGCTGGTAACATTCCTTCTGTTAGTGTATTAAGGGCATGGTTAAGAAAAGTGTAGTGTAAGTGGATCAGATACTCTAAGACAGCAGCTTCACATTTTCCATTTGCCCTTCTCCTCAGCACAACAATAAGCATTGAACTAAAAAAACCCCCAAAGGTGTGAAAATACCCACTTAGCTCAAAGCCATTTATAGTATTTTTACCCCAGTAAAAATGGTTGATTTCAGCTATTATTTTTACCTATTTCTTGCTCGGTAGATGGGAACTGAACTTTTTCCTCCACGTTTAAGAAGTCTTAAATCCTAATCTTGGAGCGACTGCTCTAAACCATGTGATTTATGGAACATGAAAGAGAATTAACTCTTTCAGAACCAGCCCTTCTCTCCCACAGGCTTCCAGCCCTGTGGGGATACTGAGAGCAGTGTACACTGCAGCTAAGTTCTGTGGCGACAGTGCTTTAGACTTGTGCAATTATCTTGCCAGAGGCAAAGGATATGCTGGGAAACCAGCCAGGGGAAACTTACAATAAGCAGGGCAAGTGGTGTAAACCTAAGAATAGGGTGGGATGCTTGGATGTGGAAACAGTTGGCCTGGGGTTGTGTTCGAACTGCATGGCAGCCTCCGAAAGGAAACTTGAGTGAAGGGCAGGGCTTTGTACAGACCCATCCTATCATTATAAAGAAGCTTGAGGGGACAAGAAAAGATAAACGTGTTGCTCTTGGGCCATAGAGACAGCTGGATCGACAGTCAGGTACACACAGCATCTCTTTCCAAGTAAAAAGGATCTGGGTTTCTTTGGTACTGCTCATGTGATGGTGAATAGAAAGCCAAAGCACTATAAAGCAAATGAGGAGGGAACACGTGTACCAAAGCAGCCAGGATGTTCAATTTCCTTATTAGTGTCCCTGTATTTCTGTGCTAGAATAGAATGGAAGGGCAGAAGCTCAGGCCCAATGTCCTCTCTTCACTGAGCTTAAGCTTTGTTACTTTTCTTATGCATGCACAGGAGATCCAGCTCCAGCATGGATGAGCTGATCTCTGATCCAAGCATAGAAGTGCATCAAGCAGCATGTGAGTGCAACAAGAAAAAGTTAGAAGAGAAATAGGTTGTTTTAAAGTGTGTAAGTCTGGGTGTCAGAAGGAGCGTGCATCTCTGCTAAGAAGGATGCCAGAAGATAACATTTATTCACATGAAAAACAAGGCACAGGCGAAGACAGTTGTTGTGCAAAGTCCTCTGGTGGAGAAAGCAGCTGAGGGAATAAAATCCAAAGGAATAGAAAAGAGGAGAAAATAGGATCATGGAATCTGTACATTCCAGTCATAACATCCCCAAAAGGAAGTTTGCTATGATAAAAAAAGAAAAAGAAAGGTATTTGGTGAAATAAGGCCTTATGTGTTTCTCCAAAACCACCAAACGCCTTCAACTGCAGTTCCTTCTCATGCCAAGTATGTCAGGGTAACCACATTGGGCTGCTTGAAAGCAAGCTTTCTTATGTATGCTGCTGAGGCTGCGTGTCTGCTCAAGCCCAGTGTTTGCTGGTTGAGTAGAGGTCCTTCTGCACAGAGCTCCAGATGGAGCTGGGAATGTTCTGCAGCCCAGAGAATAGTCCACAGTTCAGGCAAGGCATGAGTCTACAGGTTGAGTTTGTATACTTAGCACTCCACCCAGTGTGGCCTCTGGGCTCTGCATCCAACTAGTTAAATCCTCACAAGAGTAGATATCAAGCCCACCTTCCCATGCAATGCAAAAGGATTCCTTGTCATACCTTCACCACTTTGCACTCCAGCTTCTCCCTTCCATCATGGCGTGCGCTGGAGAAGTACCCATCTGATGGTCACAACTTTACCCTCACCAAAGGCAAATGCCACCAAGAAATGTCAGTGCTAACTCCTGCTTAAGCAGCTCTCTGGGGTGGTGTTGGCAATATGCTGGATCTGGCCATGCCTGTGTCTGCCCAACTACAGTGATCTCTCTGCTGTTGTTCAGCTGCTTTTTGCTTGCTGATGCTGGTGTCAGCGCCCAGGTGGACAGCCAATGCCCAGGGCTGGGTTGTCAGGGGCTGCAGCTCCCTCTGTGGTTGCTGCTGCTCAGATGCAGTACTGATCAAAGGGGTCCCTTTTCCTTAACTGTGTTCCTTACCCATGTTCTCTTACCCTTCTTGACAGCAGTGTTTCTCCTGCTTTTTAGTCTGGGGTATGAAATGCATGAAATCTGTGACCCTTAGGGGTTGTGCCATGGTGGAAGTATTTACCATCCTTTAAAAGTGTCCCTTTTTATTGCTTTACCCTTAATGTTTCTTCAATAGAGGGAGGGCTATGTTTGATCACCCATGCTGTGACTTAGCCAAGTCTTTCTGATTTGGCTATACTGCAGCCTGGAACATAGGATTCAGCTGGTGAATAGATTCCTTCCCAATCCATGTCCTTCCAGCCTTGAGGTGCAGCTGACATCTAGTGTATGTTAATGTAGGAAAGGTTTCCTCCTTTTAGTAGCACAGACAGATGCAAGTTAAATGTCTAAGTTAAATAACATTTCTGCTATTTCCTTTGCTTCTGACTCTAATTCTATGTTTTCATTCTTCGGAGGAGAGATCATTTCCTTCAACAGTTGTCTGTTATATACAGCACAGAATACTGTAAGAAGAATGTTTAAGCATTCAAGCTGGTTTGTAGCTGTCCATGCTAACATTGTGTGTATGCCTTGGATAGGCTGCATTGATTTCTCCCCACTTGTTTTTCATTTTTCGCATGTAGGGGTTGATAGTCCATGTGGAAATGCTTGTGGATGGGTGCAGGGAACTGTTACCTCCTTTTTGCTGCACATGAAGGAGAAACAGCCATGAGAATCTGGATGAGAAAGTGAAAACACCGGAACTGCATCCTCTACTCATGACAGACATTGTGTTCCTCTTTGTTTTGACTCACATTATGTCTTTGCTTGGTAATAGGAAGTAGGTCATCAAAATAATAGCAGATGCAACTGGAACACTTCTGAATTTCCTAAATCCTTCTCAGCTGGGCATAGCAGATATGTCGTTGACGATACCACATCATCTGATTTCTCCTGGGAAATAGACAAAGATAATGCTTCTGCTCCTTTTATTTCATCTGTTAGTCAGCTTTGACTGCAAAGGGCTCTGCAGGACCTCATGGTAGAAATGAAGTTATGGTTGGGAGTTCATTGTTCTTAGTGAGTTCTTCAGTGTCACTTCTCTGCTGAACCCTCCGACTCTCTGAAGGCATTGCTGATGTTAGTCTCTTAGCACAGAAAAGTGCATAAAAGCTTTGAACCTTATTACACAAACACAACAAGTGCAGTGGAAGGATAGCTCTGGTATCTTTCCACCACCTGGTGAATGGCACCAGGCTCATGCTTCATCTAGATAAAGTCAACACAGTCTGGTGGACTTGGAAGAGGCAAGTAGAACATCAAGGAGAAGGATTTCCCTGCTCCAGACAAAGGGAGTGCATTGGATTTCAATTGCTTTCAGGAGGTCTCAACAGCTGGTTATTGGCATCTAGCCCAGATTTTTCTCTCTAATGGGGATCTCCTCTCCTTACCCATGTCTCTCTTCTCATTAATGATTTGAATGGGAAGTGATGCAAAGCACTTAGAAAACAACAAAACCTCAAAAGCTGCTCTCATTTCAGAGCTTTCCAGGAGTATTTCCAATCTTAACTTAAAAATGCTTTAGATTCTTTCTCTCCTTGTTGCACATTTTAATAAGTGTAATCATTCATGCTGAGAAACCTTGCATACAACCCCCCACTTAGTGCTTTTAACCAAGGGTTCTGAAGCAATATGGCTTGGGCATTTCATATCAGGCTTCATCCTCCTTCTAGGACCTCTTGGTTGATATCAGCTGTTCTGGGCAGAGGGGTAGTCATCGTTCATTGTCTTTCTACTTGCTTCAGAGAAAAGCAAGCAGCTATAAGAAAGACAACTTGGGTCACCGCTGAAAAGGTGTCAAAGAGGTTGCATGAGAAGCTCTTATGAGAGGCATCAGAGAAACCGTGTGTCACAAATGATTTCTAAGTGACACCGAGTGACCCACCATCAGGATTCAGTGCTATGGAAAGCTGTGCTTGACTTGTTCTAGAGGTTATGGCAGTGCTTGCCAGGCTCCTAAAAAGGTTTGCTTTCTTGGATAGCCTGCTCTTAGATTTGGTTGCATTCTGCACATGTTACCTTTCTTCACAGATGCTTTGTAAGACTGAATTTTGAGCGATGCAATGGAAGACAGATAGACAACTTAGGCTGACTAGTTAAAGAGTTTTTGTGTTCCATAAGTGTTGTTTTATTGTGGCTTGGACAGATCTCTGTATAAGATGAATAATACTTAGGATATTTTTGTTTTGTCATTTTATTCAACCTCTAGCTTCTAGTTAATAGATCCTTGGAGAAATCCTTTACAAGTTGGAAAAAACATCAGAATGAAAGCAAAGAAAAAGTGGAAAGGTTGCACGCATCCTTGATGCATAACGGAATAATATTTCAAGTGCAATACAAATGATTTATTTACCATGGAGTCATTCTGTACTGATAATAAAAGCACATTTCCTCTTGGAACAGCCCGTTGCTGTTTGCACATCAAACCCATTCATTCATGGAGTTGCTCTTCTTGCCCTCTCTCATGTGTAAGCATCGCCAGGTGCCAAATGCAATCAACACAAATCCTGCTCTTGATCACACTGGTATCAGCCTCGCCCAGAGGAGAACTTGGCTTTTAGACCTTGCGTCCCATCTGAAGGCAAATAATATTGGCTCATGTTGTTTCAAAATCATTGTTTAAAGCCAGCAAATTTTAAATCAAAACAGCCAGGCACGTTTTCCTTTTACGCTCATTGCTAAATCAGCTGTGGAAAAGGTTTCTGTTTGCAGAACTGCCCTTTTATCCCCCCAATATTATTACGTTTCATGTGGTTTAGTTCATCCCCATATCATGCCATTGTTCTCTTCAAAGTTTCCTATGCCATTAATCTCTCTCTATTGTTTCCATTTGGCCTCAGGACAGGTCAGCTGGAAATTGCATTGCGGGAGAATATCCTGGTCTTGAGAACACAGAAAAAGAGCAAGGAGAGCCTCCAAATACTGTCAGTTCATTCAGAGTGTACAATCAAGTAAACCCATAAGGGCTGTGTTACTAAATCCTTTATCTCCTCAAGGCCAGGAGAACACACTGGGCATGAGGCACCATGTTCAACAACAGCTCCTATTCTCTCGTTTAAAATGTGGCTCTTTTCACATCGTATTTCCATGCTGCTCTATTTTTCTCCTTTGTCTTTAACTATCCACCAGGGTCCACTATATTGGATATGACAGTTCAAGATGTGTATTTAAGGCTCGGTGACACACAGCTAACGCAGCGGCCACAAAGGAACAGTTATGGCAACTGAACCGTGTGAGCGGCTGTAGTGTTGCAGATCCATCAGTCTTTCCATTGTGACTCCTCCTTGTTCCCAGAGGATTTATAGGCGCGTTCTTGAGAGGACTCCAGTAACTAAAATAAAGATGTATTTGTCTCTGCAGAAATGTTGCAGCCACATATGTGGCTATTTGGAGAAATTAAAAAAACCCCGAAGCCCGATCAGACTCTTGCTGTAGTGGCTTTACTGATGGATTCTCAAAGCCTTGTCTTAAAGCACATGACTCTACCTATTTTTATCTGTGTTTACTGTTTCTGACTGGCATAGGGGAGAAATGAGTGTTTCAAAGCAAGGGCATGTACTCCTTAGGACAGTAAAGGTTAATTTGGCTACTTTCTGAACCAGTAGGTAATGCGTGTTTTCATAGTTCACTTTTCTTTCTTTGCATCTCCTAAGATCTCTGCTTCATTTAAGGTACAAGGTGGATATACCCCAGGGCAGAAATTGTGCTGGGCAGAAAGGCAGGAGCATGTTGTGGGCTGGAGCAAGGATAAGGGGTACACACGATACAGGAGATTGCCTTTATGAAAGCTGCTGAAAAGCACCATGCTGTGCTGGAGTCCATGCCAGCCTTTGCCCCCAGGAATCTTGCTTGTCATTAGGGAAGCTATTTGAGCCATACTTCTTGTGAATGGTTGTTAATGGTGTGTTCCTTGCTTCATGGGTTGGTCAGTTCAAGGCACTGGCGTGGCAGCTGCAGCCCCAGAGACCAGAGGAGCTGTAATTTTTACACAGCTATTTGGACACTCCATGCAGAAGATGTTTGGCTGGAAGCTGAGTGAGCTGTGCCCACATCCTGAGCTGGCTTCATGATGCATTGCCATGTTACAACAGGACTGAGCCTGTGCTCATAAACCCCGTCTCTCAGCAGGGGCTGTGGCTTGTTAGCAGATAGATTTCACTTGTCAGGGAATGAAGGGACCCTATGGAAAGGACACTGGCTGAAGGCAAATGCTTCAACTTTCCTGTTTACTTGGGAGAAGGGACATGGGCTTCTTATGGGGTACATGAGAGGCTCCCTGTGTAAGGAAGCTCTTGGTGGGGAAAGCTCCCTGGATATTGAGTGCCCAAGAGGTGCTGTGTTCCAGCCATCCCCCAGGCCTTCAGGGAAAAGGGTTCATGGACCACATGATGGCAAACTTATTTCTTTTATATCTGCACAAGTTTGATTTGCACCTCATTTTTGCTGTGTCAGCGTAATGTAGTTTAGTTTTATTGAGGGGGGAACCCCTCCAACCTATTTATTGGTGAATTATCCCCTACCTTGCTGTTCACAGCCTTTCATAAAGCTGGCACAATCTGAAGGATGATTCCAAATTTTCCTCCAAGCCTTAAATCAGAAACCCGTTATCTTAGAAGGCATAACAGAATACTTAGGCAGACATTCCACATCTGCTCTGCTCTTCTGCAAACCCATTCCACTGCCAAGTTTGATTTATGATCAATGCAGAAATCTTCATTTGAATCCTAATCTAGCATTTAATCATGCAGTACTTGCTTGTTCATAGCTCTTTCTAGGAAGGATCAGTCTCATTTAGCCTCCAACAATCTGTCTTTGTTAGCAGAATCATCTGGATTTCAGCTGTTGCTCTGGGGCTTTGTGTTTGGGTTTCTTTCCTCCAAATTATTGGAGACATGGCTATCTCCAGAAAAACAGAACGTATTGGCTCTACAGAGAGCCCATTGTACTGCCCCATCAAAGAGAAGCTGCCTCCATGTGAAATGAAACATGGCCTGGGGAAAGCATGAATCTGGTGTACACTGGTGTTTGCAAACTTGGTCTTGATCCTCTGGAACAGATGCCGTCTGTAAATCAGCTAATGATGGGTTAGGGTGAGCTCATTAACACGTTCTGAAGTGAGATAAAGGTATTCTGGAAGGAAACTGGGATTTGATTTGTGGCAAACAGCGCAGGTATTCCCTTATTGATGTTTTTGTGGGGTTTTTTCATTGTTTGATTGCTTTTCTCCTGGAATGTTCCCTTTCAGTAGCGCACATCTGTGAGTTTATAACTGGTCATTGTGTACTTAGAGTTCAAAAGAAATCAGGAAAACGTAAAACAACAGATGAGATAAGTGGCATTGCTTGTGTACAGTAACTGGGTTAAATAGCTGGGAAGAAGAAACTCCTTGTCTTTAATCCTGGTAAAATTGGTTTGCCTAAATTGAAAAGCAAGAAATGAAACACTAAACTGGTTCATAACCTCGTCAAGGATAGGAAGGGGGTAGTGCAGTGAGTCCAGCTCTCGGTGACGCTGACACAGTGATACATCCTCTCAAAACCACCAGAAAATCCTGTGCTCACACATCCTCCGCGTGCAAACAGGGCAGCCTGGAGGTGGTGTTCATGGTGCAAGGGGGAGATTGCGGTGGAAGAAAGAGTAAAACCTCAGTGGTGGGAGTGTTCTGTTTCCATTTGTTGATCTAAGCACTCTGTACCACTGGGGGAAAGGATTAATGCTTCTATAGAGGGAGAAGTCTGATTTTGAGACAGCTTATTCTTCCCATGTGCCAAAGGGCGAGAGACCGTATGGCTGCCACACTTATGGGTCCATAGGGCTCACGTGTTCAAGGATGGTGGACATAGCAGCACACAGGGCCCTTTCTAACAGCAAGGCACAGAAATATGGTGTGTTGTCTAGGAGGGTCAATTGGAGGGTCTATAATAGGTCTGAGGCACCAATTGGTTTCTCTTGAATACAAAATCTGAGAAGGAACTGTTGCGTGCAGAAGCAAGCTCCTATGATGGGTATGGCTGCTGGAGGCTACAGTGAGGCAGCTGACTCAGTGTGGTAGAGCAGGAAAAAAGCAAGAAGCAAGATTTGACTTCATTCAGGAAAAATCTCTAGTCCTGTGAAATATGGTGGACATGGAAGGTTCAGAATGGAACGGGATAGGAATCACTCGAGCGTTTGGAGTTTCTTCATGGAGGTCTGAGCTGCACGTCTTCTGTTGTGCCATTGCTTTCCCGTGGAATAGGCTTTCTTTTGGGGCCCCTTCAGTTAATTAATGGCATTCAGAACCAAATCTGCAAATAAGCTACAGCCAATAGACTACATCTGTTCAGACTGTTTTCCTGGAATGTCCCTAAACAAAAGCTAATTCCCTGGAGGGAAATGCCTTAGTGTCCTTTTGCTCAGAAATCATCAGATTTCAGCGTGTTCTAAAAACCCTTTAATTGTGATAAAGTGACTCTTTCCAAAAGATACTCTGGTTGTTTTCCACCCTGCTCAATGAGATCCATATTCCATGGCACTGACTCTAAGTGAATGGTTTGGAGATAAATGCATGTCATGTCATGAATGTGCTTCTACTTTGTCATGGGGAGACACCAGCCAATTAAATTCTGAGAGCAAGGATTTTTTTAGTTTATTTTCTTAGGCAAAATAAATCAATTAAATCTGTAAATCCTATGAAAAAAATGTAGTTTTAGCCCTCTTTTGGTTATTACTATGTAAGTCTGAGGTAGGAAAGGAAGTTAGGGGCAGAACTTCAGTTTTATTTCCAATTGAGACTTTCTAGAGTCTAAATAAGTTTTAGGTTATTCGTAATTTAGCAGCAATTTGGAATCTTTTAATAGGACACTTCAATTCCTTGCAGAGAAGTGTGGCTATTTCTTTAAACAAGATGGTATAGTGTGAGCAGGGGTGTACTCATGAACATCTAGTTTCTCGATTGTGCATCCCACCCCAGCCTCTGGAACTGGGATGGAAGTTCAGGATTGTTGCTCTCAATGCTTCTTATCAGTGTGCTGAAGGGCCACTTTACAAGATGCTGTCCCTGTCATCTGAAATAGAGAAAATGGAGAGCAGAGGTAGAATCTGTTCAGAGCCAACTAAATATCTCTGTAAAATATGTTTTGAGTCCCACGCTTCCTGTGGGCACTGGATGGAGAGTGTTGAAAGAGCTGGCTTTGTTCAAGAGTGCTGATATGTGGGAAACATTAGATTAAAGGGGAACAAGAGAACAAAACCACTTGAGAAATGTGTTTGTTGAACAGGGATGGAAGAGTCCCTAAGGTGGGTTGTAGGGTTGTTCTCAGTGCTCGTCTTGATGCGATGGGCATCCATGTAACTTGCTGAGACAACTTAACTGACTGGTCATAGCAGCAGCTGCACTGGGAGCTGGAGGGAGACTGAAAAGCCCCACATAGCTGTTACCACGTTACATGGCAGAGACTGATGTGCTGATAAGTGGGTAAGGGCTCGGGAATGACCCCAAGATTTCCTTCCCTCATGCCTGGCCTGACCCAGTTTCCTTTTTGCTCTGAGCTGTGGCATGGATGGGAAGAGCAGAGAGGAAGAGGAGGCCTTGCCCCTCCTCTCTGAACTCCAGGATATGTAGAACTAAGGCTTTGTAGAATCCAGGCAATATTTAAGCTCAACTCCAAGAGACCTTTTTCCTTTGCCCACAGTGGGTTGCTGTGGGACGTGAGTAATGCAAACCCCTGCCTAGGCGTGATCAGCAGTGATTCTGAGATGTTAATCCAGAGGTGCAAGGATAGAAACTGGAGGCAATTTTAAACAATAACATTAAATCCCCTGTTCCCCTCTGAAAAGTGGAACTTTAATGGTTTTGGCTTTCCTATCCCCCTCTGCCCTCACAGATCCCTCAGGATGAGGACAATTCCCTACTCTCAGTTCAGTACAGCTCAAAGCACAAGTCCCAAATGAGGTGGCTTTTTGTTCTGTTTCTTCTAACCTGAACCAGTCATGAATACTCAGAGTGACCACATAATCAGAGGCTTCTTTGCGGTTTCGAAGGATCGTCTTCCAGATTTAACATGTTTCCAAATCGTCTCCTTCTCTTTTGTTCTTGGTGCCGGGCTCCTCTGCCAGCTTTGTCAGCCAGGATGAGATGTGGACAGTGGACTCCAGGCATTTTTCATCCAGAACTTTCAGATAATTACAAAGTAATAAGTAGATAATTTCCACCATCCTCGGAGAGTCGAGTTTTCACAGTTGCTGGCCAGGCTTTTTGACGCAACCAATACAGAGAAGAAAAACAAGTTTCCTCATGCTGAGGAAGGAAAATCTCTCTCTAACCAGCCTTGAATAAGGACCGTGTCTGACAAGCACTCAGATAGAACAGTCATGTACAAGCTACATGTTGTTCAGTTTGTAAGTCTACAAATCAGGCCTCGGAAGAAACTGCTAACAGCTGCCCGGATTTTATTCGGCAGCAAAATTGGAAGATGAGGAGGTAATTTAATGGTAAACTCTTTTCTTAGCAGCTTGAGGGCTCCCTTTTGAATTGGATCCTGGAAATCATTATTCTGGCCCCAGTAATGCTTAAAGATAGATGAAAATGTAAGGAAATAAAAAAGGATGGATTGAATTGAACTCAAAGCTTACATCCAAGCTCCCTGAATTTGGAGACTGTTTGGGTCTGGATCTAAACTGTGTGTCTTAAATCCATTGGTGATGGAAAAAAAGGAAAAAGCTCCTGACAGCCACTAGTTACTTGTAACAGAGAAATCCCTGTTTGTTAATTGTCTGAGCTCTCAGTACACTGAGAAACCATCATTTTATATGAATTTATCCAAGTTATTCAAATATAGTTTTGGGTATTTTGCACTGACTTTGGAAACAAGACACTCTAATTTACCTGTTAATATGTTGGTGCAAGACCTACTTTAATAGTTGGGGTTTTTTTAATACTGATATTTTATTCTTGAATTATGGTCTGAAAGTGTTAAATCCATGAAGCAAGTGGAGAGACCTGCACAGTGGTCTACCAGCATGAGCCCCAGGATAACTGTGCTCTTTCCAAGGTCTACATCTGTGGTAGCAATGGGAGTGTAGAAAATAAAAGGAAGCCCATTTTCTTGTGCCCCATCCTCCTTCACATGCTGTGATGGCCTCTGTAAATGCACTGCATTCAAAGCATGCTCTGGCACAGAATCACCCAGGTCAGTTACCTGTCGTGTGAGGAGCCATATTCCCCACTGTGCTGAGTGGGTCTGTCTTCCTCAGAGATGACGGGTCTCTGTTATGTCAGGGCAGTTGTATTTTGGGAGATACCATTAGGAAAGCAGTCTGAAAGGAAAGGATACCATTAGGAAAGGAGTTGCTTCCTCACTGACTCCACTTTTACCTGTGAAGGAAAGATGTGATACAGCTCCACACTCAAAAGCACTCTCAGTTCAGGGGACTTACCACAGGGGAACTCATGCAGCTTGTTTGAAAAGTGACTCTGTTGGACATAATGGATGTTCTGGAGAGTGAAATGAATTGAAGGGAATGGGTTCTGGCAATACAGATGTTTGCATCAGGTTTTTAATTGTGTCCCCTGTGTTTTCCAACTCTTTCTCCATTTCTATTCAGAAGCCTCGTTCAAAATGAAATCATGGATGTTCCATTTGCCACAGCCAATCTCAGACATGGGCAATGGCACTGAAGACTGGACCCAGATCTAGTGGTAGATAATAAGATGCCAATAAGAAAGTGCCTTTTACCAACCTTGGCGGCTTCATTTGTATAATTGCTGGTTGGAGCTGCTGACACAGTGCAGTTTGGAAAACAATAACCTATGTGTCCTCTTAGGAGGAAGCTGTGCTCCTATTTTTATAGTGCATCTGAAATGGCCAATTTTAATTTCCTACAAGGCTTAGGAGGGAGACCAGGATAGGAATAATTGAGACTGGGGAAAACTAAAGCCAAGAGGAGATGTCTGAGAGAGCCATAGGTGATGCATACAAGCACTTAGGTTGTGAAATGAAGCACAGGTAGATTTACATGATACATTTTGAAAAGCATTTTTACTCAGTGATCAACCAGTCAACAACTGCACAATTGCCAAGGAGGTCACTGGGGACATGTCAGAGAAACACTTAGGTAGAAAAGAGTAAGAAACACTTAAAAGGATCATGCTACCTCAAGCAGATAAAGGACATTGTGTAAAACCACTTCTCACGTGCATCCTGCTGGTCTGCCTTGCTATGGCTAAGGAGATACTTGCTGAAAGTAAGCAAGTGGAGACCTCGTAGAAGCCTTCCAGTGTCTGAAGGGAGCTATAAGGATGCTGGGGAGGGACTCTTCATTAGGTACTGCAGTGATAGGACATGGGGTAATGGGTTCAAACTTAAACAGGGGAAGTTTAGATTGAATATGAGGAGGAAGTTCTTTACTGTGAGGGTGGTGAGGCACTGCAATGGGTTGCCCAGGGAAGTTGTGAATGCTCCATTGCTGGTGGTGTTCAAGGCCGGGTTGGACATAGCCTTGGGTGGCATGGTTTAGTGGGAGATGTCCCTGCCCATGGCAGGGGGGTTGGAACTGAATGATCTTAAGGTCCTTTCTAACCCTAACTATTCTAGGTTTCTATGATTTTAAGTAAAAGATAACATAAAGAATACATAAAAGGGGATATTATACGAAGCACATGTAAGCTACCTGGGCAATTCCCTGCCACCTTATCCCATTTAGGGCTCATTCAAAGAAAGGACTAGGATCTGTCTATCATCACTGACAACGCTGGTAGAAAAGGATGCACAAACTACTTGGTAAGAATGTTGGGTACCAATGTCCATACGGAAGCCGGTGTGCTGTTATTCTTGATGTTCATGATCTCAGCTGTAGAAGGTGGCTATCTTCCCCAGGGACTCACAGGTTCACACTTCCCTAAGTGCTCTAACTGCACAAATAAGTACATTTAGGTCCCTCCTGGACATTTTTCAAGCTTTGGACTGGAATCACTTCTGATGTAAATTGTCAGTGTTCAACAAAGCCAGGAGGATTTACAGCAGCTACAGATTTGACACTTGTCCCCTGTGACTGCCTTGAGGTTCAGTTCTGAACTTGATGGATTAAGTGGTTACTCTTGTGCTCTTGGGCCCTTCACCAAAGAGGTATTTTAATATTCTCCAATTCATCATTTCCCCTGGAGCTAGACAAGAACTCAAAGGCTGACTTCCAGCCAGGAGGCTGACTGAAGATATGGCACTTGGAAGCCAGGAATAGAAAAGAATAACAAGAACAATCAAAACAGACTCCTGGTTAATGTAGAGGAAGAGTAATTATTAACACTAAAAACTTGTGCATTAAGACATGTTTGCACACTGAACTTTTTTCACCTGCATGCTCAAGAGCACACAGCTGTTCACATCCATGAGAAGATGTGGAAATCAGAAGGGCTGCCGTTGACAGTTGCCATATGCAGATGTAAATAACAATGCACAGTGGAAAGCAGAGAAGAATCAGGCCTTTTCAGTTCAAGTATTTCCCTGGCTGAGATCATAGGAGTTGCCAGCAAAGGACTCGGTGCCAAATTCAGTAAGCCTCTCTAAGAATGTGATGACTGTACTCTTCAACCACTTACACTCCTGTAAATCAGCAACATCTGATTTAAAGACAACAAAGTTGCTGCAGTATCAGCTTAGCTGAAATAAGAGCATCAGAACCTTTTCAGTTTTCACCAGTATCATTTCTGCAAAGAAAACTCTGAAATTGATGGTGCAGAGGAGGAGGAAACTGCTACAGACAAGAGAAGAGCTGATTGCAATTTCTCTATTATTATTATTATTAATAGCATCTTATCCAGCCTGAATGCATTTTTAGTTCATTAGCCTCAGTCAATCTTCAGGCACATTTTTATTATTAGAATGCAATTCTGAAGTGTCCTGTATGTAATTTTGTGTGTTTGGTTTGAGTCAGCAGTTTCCAGTTTGTACAGAAGTAACATTTGCAATACCAAGTCCTAGAGGAATTTGTCAAGACAACAAGGTTATTTCATATGAGCAAAAAAATTGCAAACATCTGTATTTTCCCAAGGGAGACATAGATTATTGCTTACAATGGTGTGGGCTGGAATGTGCCTCTTTCAGCTGCATGAATCCATGTGCCCTTGCCAAGAAAGTTTTACATTTCCCATTTTTCCTCAGCTGCTGTATCCAGCCTTGGCACTATATCTGCTTATTATATTTATTTCTTGGATGTGCTGGTTCCAGCTTTGGCATTTAGTGCATTTCTCTGTTTCCCTACTCCCCCTGTCTGACATCATTCAAGTGAGATCGGGGTGGGAAAAAGCCCCACAGCTTGGAGAGTCTGGTCAGGTATAACAGTAAAAATAAGAGCTGACGTAGTGAGAAAAATGATAGGCAGTTGGCTCGCCAGCAGCAGATTGTTCTCCAGGAGTTTTGCTGTTGTTTTCAATGAGATCAGGACTGGGCACTTGGCTGCAAGGAGAATGGGGCCTGGGCCATGTGCTTTTTCATCCAGACTTTCCCAAAACTCAGGAGTGTTTACATCTGGCCTCTCCTTCATGAGAATGTGCACTGCTTGGATGTGCATGCGCATGAGTTGATTCGGAAGGGGCCATGTAGGCAGAACCCTGGCCTTAACGTTCCCAAGCAGAAGTTTGCAGAGGGATTGCAATTGTCTCTGGACTTTGAACAAGATGCAAAATGGTGCCGTCTCCTTGGGTCTTTTTTCCCAGCCATGCTTGTCCCATGCAAGGCCTAGAGACAGTGGGGCTCATTGTAGTGTTTTTCCAAAGCTGTAAATATCCAGCTGTTTTAACAAAATTGGTGCTTAATATGTTCTCAGAAAGACAATTCTGCATTTGTGCTTGTTTCCTGAATCCTGCTCCTGTATAGCTTGCCTTCAAATTAAAGAGTCAAGACACAAGGCTACTCTATTAGTTGCTCCAGATTCAGGACAGTGTTCTTTAATGCAATAGTTGGTCTTGGCACTTTATATTCTTGATTTGATTTATTTAAACCACTGTGGAAAATCTGTGAGGTTGGCAAATTGGATTTCCTAATTCCATGATTCATTTTCTTTAATTTTTCAGTAGTGAAAATGAAAAGAAAACAAGGCTGAGAATTGATATATGGTGTATACCACAGCCTCTTTGGAAGGGTAACATGAATCCTGTCACACACGCCTCCAATATAAATCACTCTGCACCATGGGGACATTAAGACTCTTAGTACAAATGTACGTGTTGGGAAATGGTTCTGCAAATGCTACATGGCCATGTGCAGTAGCTAATTTGCAAATCTGAAAAGCTTGGCTGGTTTATACCCTCTCTGAAGGAACCCAGGGTGCCTGGTCCATGTTGGGAAAGGGGTGGCTTTGCCAAGTGAAACCTTAATGGGATTGTAGCACAAAATGTCCCAACCTGGTGACTTCTGTTTTAATTATCAGTTTATTTTTAGCACTCATGAATTAATGAGACATCATTTTCCCTCTGAGGATGGAGCAGGAGATTCTCTATGGGCAAGAGGGGGCGAGTCCTGGCACCACTTAAGTCCACAAGCACAAGGCATAGGGGAACATGTGTCATCTGCTGAGCATGCAGTGTGGAGATCTCAGTTCAGTCTCTAGGGACTATTACTGGCCCAGCTCAAAGAAACTGGACTTCCAGCTTGAGTTATAGTGATGAATGACTTAAACTCTAAAGATCTCGCTTTGATCCCTGATATGTTGGTCAAACTGAATGTTTTACCAGTTGTTTCACCTAAGATCTATGTAGAAGTGCCTGCTTCTGTGCAGCTCAAATCTGCCTCCAGCCTGAAGCTTTAAATGTTAAGCTTCATTTTGATGTGATTTATTTTTTTCCACACAGAATGAGGATTGAATCAGGTAGTTAAGGAAAAAATAGGAGAGTGATTTTGTGAGGGCTTCCTTGCCTTGAGGTGCCAGCAACTGGTAACCTGTAAATTATGGTGCTTGTGGACTAGCTGAAAGTCTGGTTTCTTGTATCTAAGGCAACCAGTGAAGCCAAAGGCTCTCTCTCTGATAGACTTTCTGGGATATGAATTTATCCTAATTTGATATGTAGACAACGTGCTATTTGCAAAGAAGAATAGCATATGTAATAACATGTTTAGAAACAGAGTCCAAATTCAAGGATGCAATGAATGAATCAGTGGTTAATTAAAGTGTTTCTGAAGTATTGGATGATACAATGACAGACTAGTTCTAAAATGCTTTTGTTTAGTCATTTCTATCTACTTATTTACCTAGAAAGCAAATACATTCCAACCTGCAGAAGCAACATGATTGCCTACACAGTACCTTCGTGCTCGGCTAAGACATCTATAGGTTGAATTGTTCAGCATACCCCAGATCAGAAGGAAGTCACAGGGTTTAAATGAATGCCTTCAGTTTAACCTCTTGTGTGACTGCAGGCAAGGCCAAGGAAGCCAAACTGCAATGTGAGCACCAAAGGTGTTATGTGGGTTTCAAATGCAGTCCAAAGACATATTTTCTGTTTTACGGCTAAGGGAGGGCTACGTTTGTGACCCAAAGGTTTTAAATGTTGATAAATTCAGCCAGCAAACAATGCTTTACATGTGCAAAACCCTCTTGTGTGGTCATAGATGTTCATAAATAGATCAGGGGTTTTACTTGGCATGGTTCAAAGTTCAGACTTAACATGTCCGTAGGCTAAAACAGTGTGTAATGTGATATTAGGAGGAAAAAAAAAGAGGTTTTGAAAGAGATTAGGTTTCCATGAAATTTAAAACACTTCTTCCCATGATTTTAAGTGATTTAGGCACCAAAGGCTTTCAAATACTCTTCAGCATGCTTTAACCGTGAGTGAGTATAGAGACTGTAGTGTTTGCATAAGGAATTATTGTGTGGGGTTGAAATAGTCCCCATTTTAGATGAGTAGTCAAAGATTCACTCTGTTTAATAATGGCAGCTTAATGATATCCAATCATGAATAACATGCAATTATGCTTCTGCTGGATTACTTGCATCAAGGGACTATCGTCAAATCACAATTGAGTACCTGTCGTTACAAAGAGTGAGGATGAACTGATGTTGTAATAATGAAAAGGCAATAAAGATTTTGGTTTCAGCAGAAACGTGACAAATTCTGGCAGGCAGTGTGGTCTCTAGAAGATGGACATGTCATGAGAAGCTGGTATCCTTTGTCTGAATAAGTGCTGCCTATCTCTGTCAATCTACCCAAATGCCTATATGTTAAATAAACAAAAGCATATCGATTCCTGCCTGTGATTATAAGTAAATCACATGCAGATGGCATTGAAATCATGGTGCTTAAAACCACCTAGAATGCCCCAGTGGGTACCTTTGCAGGGAATTTGACTTTAAACCAACAGGGAAGGTTGAACATGAGGGAGAACTGCTCAGCTCATGCATCAAGTAGGAAGAGTAAAGGAACCTGCACAAGGTTCAAGGTTTCCTGATGTCCTTGCCCGCAGAGGTGTTCCTTGGCTCTCTCAGTATAGTCACTGTTTCTGCATAACCCACCCCTTGTCCGCACACAGCCACAGTGACTCCAAACTGCTAATGATGTTTTTCACACCCAGTAAAACGCATCTGAGCTGCCCTCCGTCCCCCCTAGCACCGCAGAGCTGGTCCCTCATCCTCCATGCTCCCCGCACCACCTCACCCTGGTTACACAAGTCAGCCAGCGAGCCAAGAGAAACCTCTGAGCGCTCTGGCTGTAACAACAGTTGGCGGGAGCCAGGTTTTTGCTGTATCATCCCTCCGAGGGACCGGGCAGGCAGGAGGAAGGGCCAGGGTTGGGGCTCGCAGGGGCTGCTCAGTTCCTGGAGCTGAGAGGGACGCCCTCTCCCCAAACCCTCCTGTTGGAGAAGGCTGCGTTGGCAGGCGTTGCAGCACGAGGCCATGGGAATGTGCTCCGAGTAGGAGCCTTCATTTGGGACCTCGGTGTTGGCAATCGTGGTATGGGAAAGGGGAGTACTGAGGGTTTTGGATGTGTTTGTGATACCTGTTCATCAGTTCCGGACTGGTCTGTCTGGTTTTAGCTGGTTTCTGTGCCCAGGTTTTCGATCATGCTCCAAGTCTCCATTAGCAAGTGTTTGTTTGTGTAGTACTTGCTCTAGGCCACTATCCACCTAGCAAAGCATAATACACAACAGCTAAACAAAGAGAGCTAATGTGGGCTAATTAATTCCTGATTCAGGGAAACAGAAGATAAGTTCCTAAGTAAACTGAGCTTTCCTGAAGCTAAATAACTCTTCCCACTTGCTTTCTTTCCTCTTGCTCTCCTCCCTGTTTACAATAAATTGGTCACCTGTGAAACATGTTGCTCAATTGAGAATGTGATGGGCTCAGGGTTTGGAGGAGCACCAAGATGTGATCTTCAGGCCATGTTGAGGTTCACTGGACATTGTATTAGCATCATCTCTACATGGGAACACTTTACTGACACAGGCCAGCTTGGCCACTGTCCACTGGGAGATGATGCTTTGCGTGTCCTGTTTGCTGAGCTGGAGTATTTGGGCTGGCTTGTTCTCAGAGGTGAGCTTGAGATCTATTACTCAGGTCTCCCTGGTCTCTCTAGCCGCCTGCTCTCAGTGGATGGAGAGGCTCCTTCAGTGAATAACTCAGACTATACCAATCACTATCCTCTACTGACTTTCCTATCAGAGGGGCATATGGAAAGCAGTTTCCTTAGCTACCTCAGCGAGTATCTTCCCTCCTTCAGGATCAGTCTTTGTTAACCCCAGGGCAGGGGATGCAATCAATTCTAGTATGTGTTATGTGCCAGATGTCTCTGGCTACCTGTGTCTACACTGTATAAAGAAATGCCTACAACTCTACCCTCTTCTTTCAGCAGCAGCTATCCCCATAGGGTTGTTTTACTGGTGACTGTAAACTGACTTGGTAGAGCTGGGGCCTCCTGGGCTCTTTCCATTTGATTCCCTATTGGGCTATTCTTCCAGTTTCAAGTCAGTCCCCATAACTGGGATTTTTCTTTCCTGGATTTGCTATTATCACTGTTGCTGGATGATATTAATTTGCTGAACACAAGATACTGGGGCTGGTCCAGGGATGGCTGGGTGAAGTTATATGGGCTGTTTTATACTGGGGCTCAGAGAAGACAATTTGTGTTTTAAACCTTGGGTTCGGTGGGAGTATCACCTATCAGCATCTGGCCCTGTAAATTGCCATGTCAGTTTGTTGGCAGAAACTGCAGATGGGACTAAAAGTGCCCCTGATTCACACCACTCAAAGCTTGTTCTGTGTTTTTCGCATCACAGGATACACAGGCACAGCTCAAAAACCATTCTGGGAAAGTAAAAAACAAGCTTGAAGTTAGGCATTTTCTTCTTACTCATGGGAGCTGAAAACTCCAGCTTACTGTAAACAGCCTTGGAAAACATTCTGTGTTTCCAGAGCCCTGAATCCAAACATTTCCATGAAGCAGTGACACAGTTTGAGAGTAACACACTCCTTTTCATTCAGACACTCTTTGGTAATAGCTGTACCTCGCTTTTAGGGACAAACATCTCCCTTCTCAGAGCAGATTTCGGTCAGAGGTGGGGAAAAGGAAATATGTACTTCCTTAACTACCTGTATGTGGCCTTAGTAGTTTTGGGTATTCTGTTTTGCAAGCAGAAACTTGCCTCTTGTTTTTAGAACCATCTTCCATTCCTATGGCAAATGCGCGGCGCTGGTTTGGCTGGATGGAGCAAAGCAGCGGGTTAAGTTTTAGCACATTTAGTAGCACAGAGATCTCTCTTCTGTGAAAGACAGGGCTGTATTATGTAACAGTCCGGCTGCCAAATTCTTCTGCTGGCAGCAGTCAGCCTTCTATGCACCATTGACATCAAAACCCAATGAGGTTTGATCCAGGGAAGGGATTTGAAAGGACGTCTTGTTTTCCTTTAATCTTTACAAACTGAACTTGTTTAGAAAGGGGGAGGAAAGAAAAAAAGATACAGAGTCTTGTTTGATAAATCAGGGGAAATAGTGGGGGTTTTTTTGCTCCAAAGTTTTGGATGTTTGTTGGTTTAACAGCTATTGCTTGGAACATGCCGTTTCTATTTACGGTGTTTATCATATCAGCTGACCTTGTGTGATGGATCAAGGGGGCTGGAGGTCAGGTCTGCCTGTGCTCTCTCTACAGGAGCTTTCTGACTGCTTACCTTAGTGTTCCTGTGTTTAATGTTTATATGTAGTCGCGTCAGAGGGCTGGAGCACCTCTCCTATGAGCACAGGCTGAGAGAGCGGGGCTGGGTCAGCCTGGAGAAGAGAGGGCTCCTTAAGGGGAGACCTTAAAGCAGCTCCAATGCTGAAAGGGGCTGCAGGAAACCTGGAGAGGGGCTTTGGACAGGGGATGTAGGGACAGGGCAGGGGAATGGCTTTAACTGCCAGAGGGGAGATTGAGATGAGCTCTTGGGCAGAAGCTCTTCCCTGTGAGGGTGCTCAGGCTCTGGCACAGGGTGCCCAGAGGAGCTGTGGCTGCCCCATCCCTGCAGTGCTCAAGGCCAGGTTGGACACAGGGGCTTGGAGCACCCTGCTCCAGTGGAAGGGGTCCCTGCCCATGGTAGGGGGTGGAACTGGATGAGCTTTAAGGTCCCTTCCAACCCAAACCATTCTATGATCTATGATATTGACTAGTCAATAAACACAGGACAAAGCAAGTGTCCCACTCCCTATAATGTACATGCTAAATAAATGTGTCAGCAAGTAAGTGGAGACAGGACACACAGCAACATAACACAACAGTACCGAGCTCCATGAAGAGTGTCAGGGTGCTAGAAGCAATATAGCATGATATTGTGCCAGAGGTAATAAGCTCTTGTTGAAAACCAGGTCTTACTAGTTTGCCTATAAATGTAATGGATATGCTATTGGATGAGAGTTTATCTAGACTGGCATCCTCTCTGATAATGACTGGTATGAAAGCTGCAAGGAAGAGATGGGGTAGCAGGGCATTTGTCGAGTGATTTGTCGCCTGATACAACACCAACCAGCAGATTAGCCATAGCCTGAGTTGCAGATTTAATAGACTATGACTCTGTGAATGTGTCTAATCCCACTTTGAACGCCTGTGGTCACACGATCCATAGTTTGTGTTGTGTGGAAAAATTTCCCTCTGTTTTGATCACTTGGACACAGGCTACTTTGTCCAGGTTGCCATGTACAGGGAACATGGGATCACACAGGCTCATGTGAACGTGAAGCAGCATTAGATCAGACATCCCCCTTTTATGTTTGTAGCACAGTGCAGGCATAGAGAGTATTGGCATAATAGGAGAAGGTTTCATCTTATAAGCTAACCTCATGAAGCTTCTCATTTGAATGAAATAGCAGAGCTGCTGGCACTGGCAAAATGGAAGCAGGAATGAACATAAGGGCAGCACATTGAATATTGTACACAAGTACAGTGCTTGCCTTGGAAATGCATGGTAGAACACATCCATTTACCTTTGCATCACCCAGGTTATTCAACATCCTTTTGTCCTTTTGCCAGTGGGAAAGGTGGTATAACCACAGTTTAAATACCCCAAATGACATCACAGGACAAGGCAATGGCAGAACTGGGATTGCAGTCCAAGATCAACGTCTTTCAGTTATGTATTTAGTCTCCTGCCTGCGTGACCCTGAAAAAGTGTTTCTGGTTGCAAAGCTGTCAGAAACTCAAATGAAGTTTGACACTTATGCTTGTATTTCTGCTTTCATTTCGACAGCTTGCTTGCACGCTCAACAAGTCTTGTCAAAGCTCTCTAAGAACAACCTATGGTACCCAGGGTTATCATTAGTTTTTTGCTGTTCAGCTACTGCCAAAGCTCTCTGATGATGGTCACATGTGTAGGAACAGAAACGTACTGATAAAGTCCAACTTTAGTGTCTCTGTGTGATACCAGTGGTACAGGAGTGGAATGTGAATGATACACAGTACTGCCATGTGACAGGCAGCATTTTGCATGCAGGTCTCAGCATCTACTTCTCTCCCTCAGGACAGTTGCCTGTCTGCCAGGATCCTGGGCAGTTACAGGAAGCTGGCTGCTTACAAGGTAACCTGTTAGAGGAATGAAGTTGTTTTCCCTTCTCTTTTCCTCTGCCCCTAGATTTACTTCCAAAGGCACTGAACATTTCAGCTCAGTATTGTGCCAATACAAACATACATTAAAATGCATTAGAAGTGGCATATGGGAAAGAAGTCTGGTATTGCAACATTGGATATCTCGCCTTTTAGAAGCAAATAATTAAGCTCTAACATACGGAGATGTTGAGGCATACACTCAGAACTAAGACCCTCAAACCTTTGTGTGATTTGGATGCTTTGAAGGGCACAGGTTCATGTGGCTTTAAGGGAGCTGTAAGTCAGCCTCTGTGAGGTCTTCAGACAGCCTTTTGGACTAGGGATGCTAATGAGCTCCCAGGCTCTGGAGCAGTGACTGATGGGGATGAGAAACTACTGAATCCCTTGGAAAAGGCAGGGTGTGCAATTGCATCCATTTTGCTATTACATGATCTACTTTGTGATCCTGATTAAAATAGGGATTAGCAGAGGAACTAGCAGGTTGCACTCGTGTATCCTGAAAACTTTGGGCTTAGCGAGTGTATGCTTATACCAGCTCCTGCATTTGTAGGGTGGGGTTGTGTTAACAACAGATAGGACTGAAAACCCAACACAATTTATATATCAGATATAGATCAGAGATCGGATCTTAAGGTTTTCTTGTCTCTTGAGAAACTTCATTGGGGACATAGTTCTTAACTCCTCCTCATTTTCAGGTTGCATTCACAGTAACAGATCTCAGGATAGGAATGCATGCTAACACTGATGCCCTGATGGTGGTTTGCTTGGGTTTAGTGTCTGGGTTTAGTACAGTCTCAAGGAATATACAGCTGGATTATGAGTTTCATAGATAAACATCATGGAATGGAATAATTTTGTCTTTCAATCTTGTATTACTGAAAGGCTGCTTAGAGGATGGACTAGTAAGAAGTGTTGCCTAAAGCCTGTTTAGCACCCATTTTGGTGTGACTCTGTTAATTATGTAGGAGCTGTATTTGTGTCAAAGCATAGTGGCAAAAGGATGAATCACATTCTGTATTTTTTTAATGCAGAAAATAAAACCATGCCATTAAAGCTGGAATGATTTATAATATGAACCTATTCCATCAAGGGCACATTTGGAGAAAGAAGGATGTCCTCTTGTTTATAACACATAGGCCAAACCCAGAAAGTATAGTGTCCAAATTGTTTCTCACAATCCTGGCATGACACCCTATTTTTGATGCTGCTCTACAGCTATTCCCTGCTAATTGGTTGTACTAACGTATTTATAGTAAAGCAAGAACATTGCTGGCTTTTGCTTGGTAATTAACCCCAAAATGTTGACTTCTGTAAAATCTTTACAAGAGGTTATTCCAATACATGTACTGTAGCTGAACAGAAGAGGGATATTTGCATAACACCTTGGATGTGCTCAGGCTTTTCTCAAATGCATGTGTTGATGTGGCTACCATGGGCTTGGGAAAGTGAAGGAAAAGCACCAGTCTTGGCAAAGGCCAGAGTACAGCTTTGGCTTCCAATATCTGCAAATTAGCTTTAGACAGCACCCAACTTTCAAGCCAGCCAGACCCGCTGCATAGGCCCCAGTGTTCTGTTCTGCCCTTGTTTGGGGAATATGGTCCCAGAAGCCAAGGCAAATATGGGATTTGCTTTTGCTGGGTTATGTTTGGCTGACATTTCCTGAAGGAAAGCACTCAGGAAAATAAAAAAACTTTTTTGGGCATCATAATAAGAATAATGGCAGCTCATGAAACAGAGCAGTTGTATTTCACCCCTTCACTTACGAGATGCTAAGGGGAGAAAAAGGCAATATGCTTCGTAGTGGAGAGTAGAGATTTAAGTATCCATCTATCATATAGAGCCATAGAATCCCAGCCTGGTTTGGGTTGGAAGGGACCTTAAAGCTCCTCCAGCTCCAACCCCTACCATGGGCAGGGACCCCTTCCATAGAGCAGGGTGCTCCAAGCCCCTGTGTCCAACCTGGCCTTGAGCACTGCAGGGATAGGGCAGCCACAGCTTCTCTGGGCACCGTGTGCCAGCGCCTCAGAACCCTCACAGGGAAGAGCTTCTGCCCAAGAGCTCATCTCAATCTCCCCTCTGTCAGGTTAAAGCCATTCCTCTTGGCCTGTCACCTCATGCATTTCAACCAGCTGCTTTGTAGCATCTGGCTTCCTCAGGGAATCAAATCCAAGCAGGGCTTCCGGTATCCAGGGAATTCAATAGGAGGGCACTATTTGGTTTTGATTTGGGCCTCAAACAAAGCATCTGAAGGGGGTAAATTTTGTGGCGCCAAGATTTCATGGTGCTTTGTTTATTGTGAATACTACAGAATGAAAAGAACAAAACTGCAGATGGATTCTGTGACATTGGTAAATTAATTTCTTGCAACAGCATGGGTACAGTAGAGCAGCTGGAAAGGGCCGTATGTTCCACCAGCAAGACCTGCCTGCCTAAATCTGGGATGCAGTGCATCTGTCAGCCTACATCTCATCGGTTCAATCTTCAAGATCACTTTAGCAGCTGTAATTATCTGTGTGTTCTCCCAAGTGTGCTATGTATTTGTTTGTGCAGTGCTATCCTTGTCGCTTAGGTACCACCAGGTTTTACACAAAAGACTTATCTGAGCTCTTTGGCAGGAACCTTGGGAGCAACACAAAAGTATCCCAATTATCTGACCCAAAACTAACAAATAAACAAGGAATAATAAAAAGGGTCTTGGATAATTAGTGGCTATTTTGGGATATTTATTACAAATAGTGTCTCTGGAAGTGTTTGCACAGAAAAGGGATAGGAAGCTTAAATCCAGTAAAGGATGGAAACACCTTTTTATTGTGTAATTGCCCTTGTAACTATTTAAATTCATTATTAACAACTCCCTAAGGGGCAGAAATTAAGTAGCTATGATTTACTATGAGCTAATTTTGTACTGGGCACAGTGGCTTTCATGAATCTTACTTTTGTACTTGCACCCATCTAACATTCATCCATAAAGGTCCTTACTCAAGGGTAGTCACTAAAGGGGAAACAAAAGGTAGAATCTCTCTGTTTAGCAGATCTAGAGGTAGGCAGGATAGTGGAACAGCATTCTGGCACTGTGTGTCCTGAAAGGAATAACAAATTGATTAGTGAAGCTGCTTTCATATTATTATTCTGGGGATCTGCCTTTAGCAACGCTATGCATTTATTCCTGGAAGGGTTGCCCCGTTATGATGTTTCAGGTTAGATGCACTGAAATTAAGTCATGCTTTCCTCAGCCATATCTTCTGATTTCAAATGAAATGTTGATGTATTTATAGGTGGGAGGGGAAAACCCAAACCCAGCAGTGACAAATTGTTCACTTCATGATACAACAAAGGATAAACTTTCATTGGTTTAGGGGTTTGCTTGCCCCTTGTCACTTGACTGCATCTCAGAGTTATAATCAGTACCTTTTAACACCAGAATGAAGCAGATTTGCTCCATATGTTTCATACTGTATGTTGCTACACTATCTGCTCTAGCTGTGCCCGTAGCCCAGTGACTCCCATGTCAATGCTGCAAGAGCGAGTAAATTGCGAGCTCTTGGCAATAGAGGCAGCTATTCCCCCTGAAAATATTGCATTAATATTCCCTGGCAGAAGAGAGCATGTAATGGAGTACAGATGTTGTGAATTAATCTTTGAATAAGCACTAATTTGTTGGCCAAGATCTGATTGCCCCTTTTTTAATGTAGTATTCTCATAATGAATATAAAAAGATTACAAGATTTGTGAATGTAGTCAGACCCCTGGAAGCTCTGGCAGCTGGCTCAGCTTGGACTTCATTTTTTAACCTTAGTAATTAAAAACACTTCTACAAACTCAGAACCCAACCATCCTTCAGGGCACTTCAATAGCAAGATGTGAGATTCAGAACTCCATCACCTCACTTGGCCCCTTCCAGCCAGAGATGCTGAAGAAAAGTATCCTGCTGAGAATTCATTTCAAATATGTATTTCTTGCACAGGTCATTAGAACTGAACAGGTTGGCTTGTCTACAAACATATGGATTAAAAGTATTGCTATAGCTGAGATACAGGACACTTAGATTAATCCCTCCTCTTGGGTAAACGCTGCTTCCCATTAAGCTCAACAAAGAGCACGCTGCAACGGCTTATAATAAATCTCATCCCCAAACCCTTTCCAGACTGATGTACAGGATGGCAGAGAACAGATGCTGGTAATTATATACAGCTTTGGTTAAAAATAAGTGGAATATATTTGAATATTCACAAACTCATTAGCAGAAGATGAGAGGAAGACCCTGTGGCTTTCCGGACAATGGAAGGGTCTTGCACCAGCCGTGCATTTGCGTCATGGCAGAGAATAACTGGGAATAGAGAAACGACAGAGAAGAGTAGAAAATCCAAAGGGATGATTTTGAACTGGATTCCAGAAACGATGGCATTTAGATAAGATGTTGCAGGCAAGGTTTGTCTTGGATCAAAGACTTACTGGTGAAACTGAGGTGCTGTGGATCCTGGCCTGGATCCCACTGGCTCTACTCTGTGACTCCATCCCATGACACATGGGATCTCACATTCCTGATGCAGTTGAATCCACAGGGCCACATGTCTCTTCTGGTTGGGATCGGGCTGCTCCCCATCTTTCCCTTCTACATAGGCAAGAAGGTGGGAAATTACACACTGCAGCTCAGGGGGTTGGTGTTATGAACAACTGGGGAAGGTCAGTGAGAGAAGGGGAGTTTGCTGTTCTCTGTGGCCAGCAGCAATCGTGGCCTGAAGGAATAGGGATGCAATCCAGGCCTCGGCATTTAAAAAAGGAGGTGCTGACAGGAAGATTTGCAGGCAACAGATGTGGAAGGAGAAGGAGAGTTCAGGGACAAGGAAGATGGTGCAGTTGGTTCAGGTGCAAAAAGAAAGTGGCTGGAGAGAGCATGGTGGGCACTGGGCCCACACTTGTAAGTGTGCTTCTCAAGTGGTTGTGGGGTTTGTTGCTTTCATGTTAGCACTCGTGGCAAGTTGGCATAGTCCAGAGATGCATTTCTAGCTGAAGGCTCTTGGTTACAGAGTAAGATTACTTCAGGAGGTGGAAAAATATGGGCTATAATACTGGCTAAAGCCAAGGAGTGGAGCAAAGATAGTGGGGTTTAGTTTCTGATCCCAACAAAGGTGTAGTTTGCAGCAGTCCTTTAACCTTACATTTCCCTTACTGTAAAATGGAATTATTGCTACCCCTTATCTAAAATATTTTAAGGCTTAATCCCTTAACAAAGTACTTCTGAAGTAAAAGCTGCTGGTCAGGGTAGAACACCTTGAGAGTGTTCTTGCATCTGAGAGTTCTGACTTAAACTTTTAACTCTACCCTAAAGGACATCCATGTTCTGGCATCCGAACTCCTATTTTACAGTGTTTGTGCAAGTGTTGTTTGCTGTTTTCCCGGCCAAACTCACATGACAAACTCAGATGGCTTCTTGTCTCATCCAGAAATGTCAGACTGACAGCATGGACCAAGCACGGACATCAGGTGCCTTGATACAGATTTCCCTGCTTTGTAGCCCAGAGTGCTCATGTATGATGCAGCTTGGATTCAGGGCTGTTCAGCTGACGGGTAGCTGAAAACACTGAGTTAAAGGGAAACAAAGGAACTCCTTTCAGGGGTGAGGGTAACAATTTACCCATTCCCTCTGTGAACTTCTTAGGTCAGAAAAATTCCCAAGCTTATGACACATGATTGTCAAGGATGCTGTGCTCTCATGTCTCCTTTTTTTCCAGTGCAGAACCAAGCCATTATTTTGTTTGCTAACTTATAGCAAGAAATGAGAAAGAGAAGAAATGCAGATGGACATGATGTCAGAGACCTTTTGAAGACTCTTTTTCTGTTAAAAAGAGCATTTTCCATGTTCATCGGTGTCCTCTTCTGCAGCATTAGGGGGAGGAAAAAGTAAGGTCAATCCACTTTAGGTTATGCGCTTTGTGTACCTTGCAGTGTTATGTTCACCATGTCAAGGACTCTCTCATGTGATTACCCTCTCCTAGATACGAAAACAACCCCAAGTACCACCTAGGCACTGTCCTCCTGAGCTAATAACCTCAATAGATAGAAGCAAATGGAACCAGAAGCAAGCACTTCTGTTCCTGATATATAAATGGGGGAGAGAGGCCCCAGACTGATGTGACTTGCTTGGGTTTGTGCTGGTTGTGTGTGCTAGAGCTGCAGTATAACCCATTCCACTGGGACCAAGGGTTTTAACTCAGCCCCTGAGGCCTCAGCAGTGGCTGATAGCTTTAAATCATTGCTCAAAGGAGTTGATGAAATTCCAGCTATCAGGATCTATTTTGCTATTAGCAGACGTGCTGAGTGTTTCTCTGGGATTCCTCTCCTCTGTCCACCCCTCTGGGTTTGCTGTGTGCAGTTATGTATTCCTGAAGTTTTCCTTGGAAACTCGGATTCATTCAGTTCCATGAATGCGCGATTCACAGCGGAGCTGACACATTTCATTAAGCTCAGCACATTGCATAGAGGCTTGGCAAAGGGTGCCGGGGCTTTATTCAACCCAGACACACCGTGTGACCAGCTCTCACAGATTGTGTTGTAAAATTAGACTAAAACCATAAAACACAGTTGAGGCAAAGGGGAAAAATTGCCCCTCTCTAGGGACAGCGCTTTGAGCTGTGACAAAGGATGCACTGAGCACATCAGGCACGGGCACGCACAAAAGCATCGTGCCAAACTCGGCTGGTTGCATTTTTAATGCTTGAACATCACACCATGGGTAGGTGCCATTGTACGAAGGATTCACCTGGTTCTAGTTTTAGCACAAAGTTCTGCTTTTACCTTTGCTGTCCAGAGCACCCACTGCTTTAGTGGAACAGTGTGTCTATCCATTTAAATGGGCTACAGGATTAAAACCAACCTGTAAAAACACTGTGTTAGAGAACAGGGTAAGAATGGAGAGTTGTACTGCCCTCTTCAATGAAGGACCTACAACCTGTTTATGTCCATTAGATCTGCCAGAGCCTGCGTGAGGTAGACCCACACACTGGTTGTCCCTGTTTTGCCTGGCTCTTTATCCCCCCTTAGCACAAGGCAGCATGTTGTGGGATTCTTCATCGCACAGAAGCATCTAGGTGTGGGTTTTGGGGCTGCCCCTGGCCTCAAGAGCTGTTAAGTGGCCCAACCAAGCAGTGCAAAGCTCTGACCTCTCCTCTTGACTCTGCATAAGAAACATAGCTAGGTGGCTATCACAGTGCATTTAGTGCATGGAATGCTGCATTGACAGGGAGGGATATGCGCTGCCTCCCTTTGGGGTACATCAGGCAGAAATCAGCTGGTGCATGAAGCTTCTTTTGTGATTAAACAGCTAAAGAATCATCACAGAGCTGAAATCTAGGATTCCCTACTGCCTCTGAGGCTCATCTGGGGGCACTGAGGGATTGGTTTGTGGAGTATCTGTGTTTCCCCTTGGTGTCAGATGGAGATCTTGATAGTCTACAACAGGGCTTCCCACATTAGTGGGTATGAGGAAATGTGGCCTCAGTGAATTGACCACGGGCAGCAAGTGAGTAACAGAGCAGGGACAAAACTCCAATTTCCTGACTTCCACCATTGCAGTGTAACTACCAGGTGTCAATTTTATTTTCACTGTTAGGTGATGTTTAAGAAGATTATAACTTTGTAAGGAAATAATTGGAGATGTCAAGGTTCTGATCGATGTCCCCTGTTGATGCTAGCAAAACTAGTTAATCAACAGTGATGAAATGATAACATCATCCAGTAAGTGAAGCATGCAACACAACGACTGGAATCTGTTCAATGCCTGCTGTTTACCTTGATTCATGCCAATTTATAATATGGGTTAAGCTATTTCCATTTCAGCATCATGTTCTCCGTGTGGGATAAGGCTTGCCTAATGAAATGCTTCCAAGTGAAAAATCCTGTTCTGAGGCTCATTAATCTCTTTCTCTGTGATAAGGAGGTGCAGTTCTACATCCATGTTGAACCCTGATCCCTCCAGAGAAGAGATGGTAGCAAAAATGTGTGCAATGTGGAGAATAAATACATGCTAAGTTCTTATTTGCTTATGTTTAAGAGCCACTCATAACCTTGGATACAGGAACAGCTCCTTGAGGGTGTTAACAGGCATCTGCAATGACTTTTCCATTCAGTGCTATCAGTTGCATTCACATCTTAAAATCAGGTCAGTATGTTGGAATGGCAATAAGATGAGGCTGCTGAGGGGTGTCAGCACAGCAAGTGAAGTGAAGCGAATTCATGATAGCACTGCTTCTGCTCTGGGATGGATGGATGGATGCATGGATGGATGGATGGATGGATTTGGGCCTGGAAAAGGCCAGGCAACTTGTTTTCTGTATGCATCCTGCATTTTATTCTTCCTAAGCATGGTTCAGATGTTTTGAGTCTGATTTACAGCAGAGCTTGTTAGGCTGATCCTGCATGATGCTCTGTGTGGGAACAGATGTGGCTTTTTGCAGTGTATAGAGATCCCACTTGCAGCATTGTTTGGTTGTTCTTTCCTTTTGATTAATATGCAAAAAACCCCAATCTACCTCTGATATTGGGAAGCTGCAGGCTGGCACCTGGATCTGAAGAGAGCATCTTAAAGGTGAGGAAAGCTGAATTATGATCTTGGTGGTTTTACTACCTCATTCAAAAGGAGGTGGCAATGTTCAGCATCTCACAGGATTTAACCCAGGAAGGGCATTTCCCCTGATTTCTACTGTGCTTTTGTAAATCCTCAACATATGATTTTTGTCTGTCTGTCTACTTAATAAAGGCAATTTTAATGGCTTTTATAAGAACAGATAGCAGGTACAACCCTTCCGCACGTCATGAGGCAAACTGACACATACACAGAGCCACTGTTCCCTGAGGAGCTGTGGAATTTCACAGCCTTTTTTTTTCTCCCTTCTTCTTCTTTTCCCTCCTTATTCCAGCCAGAGGAATAAGGAACAAGGCTGTTTGTCAGGCAGTGGTTTTGTCTCAAATGGAATGTGACCGGCCTTCCCAATGAAAGCCTTTCAAACAGGCTGCCTGAGGGACCTTACAGCAAACTTACCCTCATGCAATAGTAAATGAGCAGCTCTGATACGGGCAGATACTCCGGAGTGAAGGTCTCTGAGGGAGCAAAGCCAGCTGGAGTGTCCTCTTGACTGAGCAAATAGTAAAGGGAGTCCTTCTTCTGCTGGGAAGAAGTTGTGGGATTGGCTTTGCTCCCAGACTCTGGCAAGAGGGACATGGCCATAGCAGAGGGAAGGTTTTGTCCCTGAACACTATGATATAGCTTATGGACTCCTCAGGATAGCGTTATCTTGCTCTGTAAAGGGACTAGGGGAGACAGACTTGAAGTGAGAGCAGTCCTAAGTGTGAGCTTCAGTGCAACTTGAGCTCAACCAGGCCCTAAATCTCAGGAGGTGGCATTTACCTTTATGCTCCTTTTCCTTCCCTCCTTTGCTTGCTCTTTGCTTTCCCAGCATTTTACAGGAAAGCCCTTTCTTTGCATCCTGCAGTCTATTTGCTGCTCTGTATTTTTCCAGGCAGGTGTTTCTATTGATTCAGATATGATCAAGTGGTTGTTGTCATCCTCAGACCTGCTATTAGGTGGTTTTAAGTGCACAGAACTGCCTGCCAGATGTGTGCAGTATCACATTGCATGTAGATTCAGGCATTTCATTTGCAGCTTCCGAAGCACCTTCCTCAAATAGGAAACAGATCCACTTTTCCTTACAGAAAAAAAGGAAAAGGCCAGTGCTGCTCTTCTGTGGTTTTTGATATGCTGAAGTGCCCCTCACCAAGTACACTAGTACCAGGCTGGGCAGGAGGGTTGGTTCTTCAGCAACACCATGGCTTAGGCCTTTTTAATGCAAATCCATGTTTCCAGAATCTCATTTAACAGAAAGAGCTTGTATGAAAGCAGCATCTTCAAGTGCAGGCAGTCTGGAAAATCTGATAACTTGAAGGGTAGTTTAGCTTCGGCAATTAGCTGTTGATATGTGCTGATTTCTAATGGGCTTTAGAAATGGACTGCTTTCTGAAGTGAGAATTACCACCAGCATTAAAAAATGCTTCAGATGAGATGCTGCTCTTAGTAATTTCGAAGTCTGAATATAAAGAATGGCAGGTAGCATTTGATTTACCAATTGCTGTCTGGGTAATAATCCCACTGGGGAGAAAGCATGGGTACAAAAGCATTTACACAGCCTTGCTGTGGGAATAAGGTATTCCTAGATATGCAAACACCCCTGTAGCCACTTAAGGCAAGGACACAAACTAAGGCAGGGCAAAAACCTCATGGGAAACCATGAGCTACATCCATCGTTTCTCTTACTCTTCATGTACCTCAGTCTCCCCATCCACAATCTGGGAACAAGTAGCTCTGCACTTCTCAAAGCTGGTGTGAAACTTGATGGATGAGAGTTTATAGACTGATTTGAGTTCTGCTGGTAGCGGGGTGGCATATTCTTAGAGTCAGAACTGGGCCAGATATTGAGTTCATGCATGGACGCTGGGGACCATAGCTTGATTCGGATGCTGTAGGTAAATTTAAATCCATGCCACAGTTGCTATATCTGCAGAGAATGGCTGTTTTCCTTTTAATCTGCTGTTCTTCAATGGGTTTCCAGCCTTTGCTAGCCTGGCTTTGTGAAATGAATTTTCCCCATTCAAAAGCAGCAGTGTTTTATTTTTGTTTTAGCTGTGCTTGGGAATGCAGAGCAATTCAATCAAGAGGAAAATACGCCATGAAAAGCTCTGAAAGCCCTGAGGTCAAGGATCTGAAGTTACCCACAATATTAATGACAAACCAGTGGCTGCACCATGGCAACGGGCAGGAGAATATGTGGCGTGGAAACTATAAAGTAGTGTGGGGCTTTGAAAGAGCACAACCGGGAGAAAAATGGAAATTACATGATGTTCTCTCTGTTCTGTGCTAGGACAGCCATGTACAGTCTAATCCCTAATGCTGGCGAGCCCAAGGCTTCCAAGGGGGCCCTCTAAGAGATGGAGAAAGGAGTTGGAGCTGGAATTAGGCTATTTATTAGAATAAAAGTTCCATTTCAAGGGGGAAAGGTTTGGGTGGGAGCACGTTAGATGAAGTTACCTCAAAAGAAAATAAGCACGCTGATGTTATGGGATCACCGTGCCTGGATCCTCCTCTGGGATTCCCTGCTGGGTCCAAGTGAGTCACTGGGAAACCAAATATTGGTGGTGGAATTGATTAGAAATATGAACCTCAGCTCCTTTGCCAGAGCTGGGAATTAGTGGCAATAGGTTGTGCTGTTGACTTCAGAGGGTGCTGAGTTTCCTGATTAAGAAGTGAAGGGTTTGCCCCCAAACTCTCCTCTAGATAGAATAGCTTGACATTATCTACTTTTACTAAAAGGTTTTGCTTCTGTGACCATCTCTACTGGCTTGTGGCGCATGAGACAATGAACAGCTAAAGATATGGAGGGCTGAACTGTCCAGCTGTTGCACCACATGGCAGGGAGAGATGAAGCTTTCTTCTGTTGGGCCTGGTGGAAACTGCAGTTCCTGTGCTTGGAAATGTGGGAATTCCATCAGGAAAAATAAGCCAAATAACCTCTCCAGCTGCAATAGTCCTACTGTCACCTTCATTCCTCGTAGCAGATGAGGCACTGATGGAAGGGCTCCATCTCAAACATGGGATGATGTTTTACTTTGGAGAAATCTGCTTGTGCTGACTGAGCTCTATTTGTACTTATCAGAACATCAGTGATACAGATAATGACCCAAACCCAGGTCATGGTAAGCTGGACCACTGGGCATCCTGCAGTTCTATAGCATTTTCTGTGCTTACTTGCAATCAGATGACCTAATTCTCTTTGTGTGAACAGGGAGTGCACTTGAGTAGAGAGAAAGCTGACATTCCCAGTGCAGGAATCTGTTCATTGAATCTAGTTGGCTAGAGGTACTCGATTGCAGCAACTGAAGGAGAAGAGAGAAAAGAAGCTTAGAAGGCTTGGAGGGGGGAAAGAAGGGTAACTTCACCTGGCAAAGGAAATTAGCAACAGAAGATGGCAGCACGACTTTGTGGAAGAACATTAAACAGCAATGAGGAAGTGGATAAGGAAAGGAAAACCAGCTGAAATCATGGAAGGTCGTGAACTTGTTGCACTAAATGCTGCAAAGGATTACTTAGCCCCTAAACTATGCCCATAAGGCCCTTTAAATGGTACGAAAGGCTCAGGAGGTGTTGAACTTGGAACAGGAGGGCTGTGCAGCTCCTGGGCACTCTAGTGAGCAGTTTCCTTTGAAGCTCTCTGATCACTTGGGAAAAACTGGGATTAAATGACAGGAGGGAACAGAAAGTTCAGCTGGGACACGTGGCTGGGAAATGCGGCTGTGTTTTCCTCAGTGGTGTTTCTTGGGTACCTTTCAGTTTCTGGTTCAGTGGCTATGCAGCTGACCTTGGGTGTTTTAGCTCTGAACATGTGAGAGTTGCATCTTTCCACACCTTCTAATGCTTGTGTGCTGTACCTCCAACCATACAGCGGACAGAAATGAGATGGAACTGGCTAGTTGTTAACACTGTTATTTCCTGAGGGCAGTCTGCTTTCCAAAATGATCTTAGCTGCACCAATTTCATTTTTAACAGCCTCCTTTGCATGGATCTTTTTCTCCTCATAATGAGTTAAAGTATCTAACATAGTTGTCAATAGATAGAAATGATGATAAAGAAGTTTGAGGCCTTTGTTGCTTCCAAAAGATCTTAACAAAGGGGTCTTCTAAGAGAGCTTGCCTCCATGTATAAGAGCTGGTGGCAGAGGTAGGTGGAGAGGAGCAGCTGGGTCTGTCCATGTAAGACTGGTCTTTGTGCCTTTGAATGTGACCAGTGTGAAGGATGTCCTTATCCTCTGGAAACCCTTAAGATAGTCTGAAGCTCTCTGAGAGGTATTTGGACATTCCTGCAAACCTGGGTGTTGTACACATGGCTGGCTATGTTGAGGACTAAATGCAATGCTGATGTGAGGGAGGGAGGGATGTAGAAATGGGCACCCCATCTTGTGTGTCCCTCTAGGCAATTTGTAGCAGGGAAAATGGGGAGGAGGTTTGTGTAGCATCATTGTCCTCTTGTGCTGCTGCTTTCTCCAAGGGCTATTTTGGTGCTTGAAACAGATACTGAAAACTTAGAGCTACTTCTCCCTCAAAAATAGCCCAGATACTGCACTTGGATTGAGGAACTACCAATCTGCCCCTCTCTGTCTGCTTTCTTGCCTCCCCTCTTTAATGCCTTGATGTTTCTGGAGGTGGTTGTGTGGATCTGCAGCCACAGCTGCCTCAGTCAGTGCATGAGGAATTGTACTTCTATGTCACATAAGCAGCAGTGGGGACCTGTGGGGCTCTGGGAGCTTCTCTGTGACTTCAGATCTATCTGGATGCAAACAAGGAGGGGGCTAAGCCTGTTATTATTGCATGTACAGCCTGGTGCCAACACACACTCGAGCAATGAGACCCCAGTGGAGCTGCTCTGCTTGCCTCTGTGACAGGCCTGCAGATGGATATGGTGTGTCTTGTGGGTTTCAGTATGCAAAGGAAGGTTGGCCACTGCTCCTCCAGCTGTTCATAAAGCGATACGTGCCAATGGTAACCCTGCGTGTAATATCAGAAACAGCAGCCACAGATGGAAAATCACCCGAGTGCAAGTCGCACTGACGTGCTCCATGCCTGACATCAGATTCCTCGGAAAAGATCCTGAGGAATCTGGAAACCGTGGCACATGATGGATTATTTCTGGTTTGGCCCGTCTCTTCCATGCAGCTTATTTCTGTCAGTCTCTGCTCCTCTTGACAGCTGGAGGGTTGTGGAAATGCAGCTCGTCTCTCACTGCCTTTACTATTCCTGCCCTGCTAACAGGCTGGTGTAAGTCCCAATGTGACACATGTGAATGTTGATCATATGTCCTAAGGTGACAGAGTCCTGCAGTACAGTTTGCTCTGTTCTTTCCAGCAAGGATGTGAAAAATAAGCGTGTGTGTTTGCTGGAAGCCAAAGACATGCTCAAACTCCTGTTATGTTCCTTCAGAGCTGGTAAGCAATCGTGCACCAAGAAAAGCAGCTCATTACGGCTTACAGAGAAGAGGCAGATTTAAAGCCCATTGATATCTTTTGATCCCTGCCACTAAAACCTGCAGAGGCTCCTGCCAGCTCTTTGTAGCTCACCAAGGACCATATCCTAAGCTCTTTCATCACAGTTTTTCCCCTGACCCTGTGTTTGCAGGATTGGATGTTAGCAGTGCCCAGGCAGCTTTGGGCAGGATCAATTGTGGAGCATGGTGCTCCGAATGCCAAGCCAAGGCTCTCAGCGCTGTGCAAGTGTGTGGGGTGAGACGCAGGGAGATGTTCTGTGTAACACAAGCTTATGGCCCAGACTGCCACATGTGCAGCAGTATGTTGCTGAGCAGCTATTTTGTATAGCTTGTGTCAATATTAACTGAACAGACGCCTTTAATGACATTGAACCATGTATTTGGGGTTGGGTTGGAACGGACCTTAAGGCTCATCTGGTTCCAACTCCCTGCCTTGGGCAGGGGCACCTTCCACTAGAGCAGCTTGCTCCAAGCCCTGGACTCTCATTTTCCTTTGCCTAGCAATTTATTTCAAGGTGGAGGGCTCGGTGAAGGGGTCAGCTCATCTTTGGGCTCATTCTCTACAGGATGGTGATCTTCTAGGAGACATGCCAGGGAAATAATGGCACTTGTGGGAAGGGTGATTTCACCCCAAGGATTGTTTGAATCCCACTGACACAGGTAGGAGGAGCAGAGCAAAAGCTTTGGAGGCTTCTTGCTTTGGGAAAGGAGGGGAGCTCAATGCAGAGGCTGTTGTTTTCTGGACACCAGCCCCAAATCTATTCCGTTTAGCGAATCTCAATGCACGAGACCCTTTAGGTATGTAAAGGGGCCAAGATGAGCCAGGAGCTTGTGCAACAGTTCCAAACCCAGTCCCGTGTTGCTTGTTCACGGCCTTCCTGGTGTTTGCCCAAGGGAAGTCTAATGCCATTCCCCTGCCATGTTGTTTCCCATGAGGATCTTGGCAAAGAATGCCTACTGCAAAAAATAACCCATGGCAAATGCCGTCTGTTTCCATTACTGTATGGGAACGACTGCCTTATGTAAGTGCAGTGTGAAACCGCTGCAGAGATCAGATATAGACACTGCTCTGCTGGGGAATGTCCTGGGAGCACAGCGGGCATTCTTGTGGCTGATGAAAAATCAAACCTCATTATCGCTCGGAGGTTTGCCCTCTCTGAGCGTGTTTGTGTGCTGGGCTCTCTCTTTCCATGTATTAAAGGTGGTGGGGTCGAATCCTGATCATCCTGAGTCTATTTTTACCCGGTTGCTACTCAGGCAAAACTTTCATTGACACTGGCTGGAAAGCTGCCTAAGTAAAGGGCGCTGAGGGAATTGAGAAGTTGGCTGTAACCCAGCTCTATTTTGATGGCTGAGATTCCCTTTCGGGAGGTTTTTCTCTATATTGTATATCCTTGCTAAGGCAAGTTTAAAGCCAGTGCAAATCTACACTGCATTGATTTTATGCAGCTGGGATCTTTTATCGCTCTGCATTTGGATAGGTGTCCTGTGGGTGTGCTCTTGGTTGCATTTCCCCATGGAAGGGGCAGGGTCTGAGGCAGAGAAGCTGTGCTGACTTGCACTGGATGGTTGTTTAGCATGAAGAATATTGATCATCTTTCCCTTTTTCCCCATCACTGGAAGCATTTAGGGGTTGATGAGAGGGATTCCAACGAGTCCCCTCCAATCTTGGAGCTTTCCCTACTTTTTTTCCTTCTAACCCACTGCTTCCAAGCTTGTTCTCTTTAAACAGCCCCCACTTTATCACATAAACGTGACAGGTTTTCATTGGAGACCACATGTGAAAGACACCTGAGGAAGAACTGGTTTGTGGAGAGAGATGCACATGCAGCCGATGAAACAACCCTCTGGCAGTCATAAACGCCTGCCAGGTGGGAGCTCTGAGCCAGGGGCAGCAGAAAGGAAGATCTATTTCCTTTTATCATTAGCTTGAGCTTTGATTTTGGACTTGCTAAAATCACGCACTCGCTTCTCAGGAAGAGTTTGGGTTGAGGTGAAACCAGACAAGTCCATCCTGGACAGATGGTGCCGCGAAAAGCAGTGGCAGAGAGATGTCATGAGAGAAAATGGAGGAGCAAGAGGGAAATGAGGATGGAGAAAGGGAATATGTCTGAGGAGGAAGGATGTGAACCAGCCCTGAAGTGAGCAGGGGGCCTGGTGGTACGTGAAAATCCTGTCAACAAGAAGAAACTTGTGTGAGTGCACAGGGGCTTTCTGTTTCCTTCAGTGGCACTAATGAGAGTTGTCAAGCTGCAGCTACTTACGGGACACAGTCAAAGGCTTTGTTCTCTTCTTTCTCTCCACATCCTGAGCTCCACTTTCCTGGTGCTACCACTCGAGCTAGTTTGGAGTTTGGGAACTTGGGAGCAACCCGTCCACTTCTTTTCTTGCCACTCTATGGTCCAGCCTGTGTTTTAACTAATTGGGTCCTTTCCTAGCTATCTCTGGAGAGTGCAGGTGGGACCATGCTTTGGGTCACAATGCTGGTCATGAAAAATAAGCTGTGTACTGATTAATGATGTTTTGCCATTAGGAAGGCAGTAGGGGGAGAACTGCCAAGGGATTGAGATTCCCGAAGAGTCTCAATCGGAGAAGTGATTCCCAAATTGCACTGTGACACTCAGTGGAAATCACAGTCCTCTGCTGGTGGATCTCTCCAGAAAAGGGGAATATCCACATTATGCTCCCATATCTACTAATGGTGGGTACATAGAAGTGACATCCTGACAGTGCAGCCTTCAGAGGAGGCAGTGAATAGGAGAGGAAGTAAACAGCTTGGTGGTTCTCAGTGGTACACGAAGCTGGGGACAGCAGAAGGGAGACTGCTATACCGAGAGATGCCCCTGATGAATATGAATCAGCACTAACTTAATGCTCTGTACACCTCCAGTAACTTAAACATAGTGCTTATTATCTGGCCAGTTTCCCCAAGAAATATGTTGGATTGATGGCTGTTCATTTCAATGTTAATCAAGTTTGATATAAGCTTAAAATGCACACCCTGTTTAAAGCTCAACTTACAGTGATGATGCGAATAGAACAAGAAACTTCCTTTGTGTTTCTCACCCTTTGATACAACAGGTTATCCCAGCTACTGGCCCAGACAGCTGATTCAGCTGCAAAATGATAAAGTGGGCTTCAAATGCAGCACTGAACTTGTGGGAAAAGCATGCTGCCTTCCTTGGGATATCTGCAGCAGAAATCCCTTGTATTAGAAGCCTTTTTCCTGAGGTTGCTGATTCACTGTTGAGGAAACCAAAAGGACGGAGTAATTTGGATAATTCTGCGTATGAGGCCTCTCCTGTTTCTCAACTTCATTCATTACTGTACTTACTATGTAATTACAGTTAGCTAAAATACCATTAGCCATTAATTCCCTGCTACTGATGAGGATGGAAATGAGTTACCACTTGTAAATGTCCTATTTCATGCTGTTTAGTGCCTGAGCCTCCAGAGGAGCATCTCTGAAATAGGCCTGTAGAGGAGAACCTGAAGAATCACTATGCAGGAGTTTGGTTCAAACTGATACTGGAGATGAGTAAATTCACTTCATCCAGCACTGGAACAAAATCACCAATTGTCTTCAGATAACGGGGTGTACTTGATAACTTTGCTCAGTGCTGAAGATGTTTTCTTCTAAGATTCAGATTGTCTCATTACTGCCCTTTAAAAGTCGTTGTTTGAGGCAAGATCCTTTTTGCACCTGCACAAGAGTCTCTCTGGTGCTCTTTTTAGCCTTGTGACTCGGTATTTGTTCACTGAGAGCACTGGTCCCTGGTTGTTCCAGGTAGGAAGGGAGCTCTTTCAGTGCTCATTTACAGCCAAGAGTTTTCTGGGAGGGTGTAACTTCTTCAAAAGCCCATTCAATTACTACCTTCATTGCAGACTGCACACTGCAAACCATTTCCTCCCTCCAGCCTTAATGTCCATGTCCATTCAGGCTTATTATTGCAGAGCAGATCACAAGATGTAATGTACTGCTGACACTGCTGCTGCGGGCTCCACTCACAGATATGGAAAGCTCGGGACCTACATTCCTATTATGGTTCTTGTTACTCTGAACCACTTTGTTGCCAGCTCAGAGTTTCCACATGGAGCAGGGCAGGCTCCATTCACCCCAGTGCTTCTCTTTGGTGAACAGGCGAGTATTAAACACCTGGTGCTCAGCAGTTTGGTGCTCTATCAGCCTGCATGACAGAAACCTGTCTGTCCATCATTTCAGGGACTTTGCTTTTTGCTTAGCACAGAGATATATAAATAGATCTTGCCTCAAGATATCAAAGCTGGTTTGGGTCCTATTTGTGGCAGAAGTTAACTACTAATGGAGTAAAAATCCATAAATGCACTCTCAGATGTGTCTGCAGGTTTTCTCACTTAAATGTTCAAGAAAGCTTCACCACACTCAGTTGTTAACTGTGACTATCCTGGTATCATAAGTGAGAAAACACAGAAGACTAAGCTGCTGCTCAAACTAGCAGCACATGTAAATGTAGGCTCTGCCTGACCCCTGCCAAGCTGTCTTTTCCAATAGCTGGACCATGCTGCCTCTCAAGTGTGCCATGGTGCCAATATCCTTCAGGGTCATATTGAGGCTTTTGGGAAACACTTTAAATAGCCATTTAACATGTAACATGTGCTATGACTTCTCATTGTTTCTGCATCAGAAAGGCTTTGAATCTAACATACACCACTCACTGATGATAAAGGGAAGCAATAGTTCTGCTTGTGGCCAGAGACAAGGAGAGGTTTAGGTAATATTGAGGGTGCAGGTTCCTGAAAAGCCAAGGCTGCTCTCAGCATGTTGGTATGAGACTCAGGGGCAGCACATGGACTGTATACCCATGGGCAGACTCTTGATTCACTCTCGCAAACTCGGCACATTCCCTTCTTACATTCAGGAACCCAGCGTTTCCATGCACCAAATGAGTGGTGGCATGCAAACCAGAATATGCTGTCTTTTCCCCTTGTCCAGGCTGCAAATGAAGGAACAAGATTTCCTAGAATGATATTGGTCTTGGGTGTTGTAATCCTACATATATATGCTTGCATGGAATCAGATTTCTAAGCTACTTGGACATGCCAAGCCCAGATACTCAGTCAGGATGAGATCGCCAGGTTAGAGCCTGAGCCTGGAGAGCTGTGCCTTATTATAAAGAAGAAGGAACTGGACAAGAACACAGCAGGGACCAATGGAAGGAGATAGGAAATAGAATCCAGGGGTTACAGACTTTAAGCAAGGAAAATGCTTTTACTGCTCGCAGTCTTCTGCTGGTACACCTGTAGCTTTGAGTGAGTTAGATAGAACTCCTTGCTTCTCAGTTTCCTTAAACGTGCCACAAGGGGAACACAACCCAAGTTGTAAAGGGAGATCTGTAGATATTTTTTAGCCAAGTACCCCCCAAAAGTCTGTCACAAATAGAAAGTGAGGATCAAAACAAGCTCAGCTGGTCCGGGTAGAAGGAAACACACAGAAATAGTGTCCCCTGCTCCTGGAATGTACCTGGGTCTGGGACTGAATGTTACAGCTGCTCACAGCAGGGCAGGGAGATGAGCACTGCAAACCTTTGGAGAAGAAATGGGATGCAAAGCTGAAGAATGCAACTTACCCAGACTGGGGATGGGACATCATCGCAGCTTTATTTCTTCCATCTGCACCCGTGTTTGGCAGCCCTCCTCTCACAGTGCCTTGTGCTTTTGTGTTATGGTTGCAGAAGGCTGACCCCAGAGATACTGCATTGCGTTGGCACCAGCAGTAGCTGTGAGCAAAGCATCTGCCTGCATCCCACTGTGGTCTGGAGATGTGCATCGCAGCTACTTCACCACCTGGCTGCAGGTACCCGGTGACTTCCCAGCTATGAGAAACACTTCGACAAACCTACTTCCAAGTGCGCATCCCCCCAAAAGATCTGGTACAGTGTTTCTGTAGCAGAAGCAAGCAAGTTATCCTTGCTGTTTAGATGGGAATGGGCCCTTGAGTTTGCCTTCAAAGTGCAGAAGACACCTGTAGTGTCATAGGACAGGGGTTCAAGCAGTACCTATGGCTGCATCAACAGTGTATTCAAATACTAGTTTTCTTTCTTCAAAATTAAAACAAGACTCAGCAAAAGCCTGGAAGTTCCTATCTCCCATTCCTCCAGACTGTACCATTCTAAGTCCAGATCTTCCAAGGGCTTGAGCATAGATTAGCCCCTCTCTAAGCACTAAAAGGCTGTGCTATTAGAACCTGGATCTGCAAATGATTAGACCTAGAGAGACATAAGTGTAATAGCTCACACTCAGTAAAGAACCCAACAGGTCCCCAAGCCCAATATTTTTAGGGTTAATGTGCTCTGAGCACTTCCTATTAAATATAGAAGCCAGTTTTCCATCTCACAAGCCAATTATAGATAAATACCTTTTTTCTCAGGAGAGCCTGGCATAGCCCCAGCTGAATCTGACCCACCTCTATTGCAGAGCTGTAACAGGCTGCTGCAAACCTACCTAACACATGGAAAGGCTGATGAGCTGCAGCTGAGCTGCAGAGCAGGGACACACCATTTCCCCCTTGATTCTCTCTTCCTGTGGGTGAGATGCTGTGAGCAGGGCTGCAGAGGCTAAGGATGAGCTCAGGAGCGTAGTGATTGTCCCCTCCTCCTGCCTGTGGAGGAGAATACATTGGTGGGGAAAGAAATTAGAAGGAATTTGGTGCTTTGCTTGGTGTGTGGGAGAAAAGTCGTGACAAATAGAACTGGAGATGCTGAGAAAGCTGTTGGTGGTGGTTTTCACTGAGGAGAGTTTGAGATTTGGGCTTGCACAAATAAATGGTAAGGTGAGCAAGAGTTTGTGGCTGTGCAGGCCTACAGATGGGAAGGAGCACGGGAATGTGTTCTAATGGATGGGGAGAAGTAAGGCTCACTATTTGCACTGTCCTGCAGTCTGATGGAGACTGAGTCTGGATCCGTACCCTGCCTTTTTGGGCTCAATAACAGCAGAATCTGGACATTTATGTAACATTTATCTTCTTTACAGTATACTACTTGCAAATAATCTGCTTAAGGAAGCCCATAAATTGCCCCTTGGATACAGAGCACTACTGAGGGAGAAAACATGTCCCTGCTATTCTCATGTTACTAATACATCTTCGCTGCTATACAACCCACAAAGAGATTCTGCATTTAAGAGGTAACCTGTACCAGTTCTGCATGTCTGATCTACAGCAACAGTAATATGATGTTTCCCAGGTGACCAAGAGTTGGCTGGGTAAAGAGGGTGTTGTCAGAGATGTACTGGTGTGTACCTCATGTTCAGACATGGGGTGGAGAGGAGAAAGGCTGAGTTGGGTTGAGCTTGGTGTCTCCCATGGTTTCTGAAAGGTCTAAGTGCTGTGTTATGGGAGTTTTGTGTTGGGCTGTTTGAGGATTAAAGTGCATTCACATAATAATAATGTGCAGTTTGCATATGGATTTGGCAAGCCTTGAGACAGGCTACACAAACTACACCTGCCTTGTTAGAAAATGGCTTTGAAATGATGCTCCTGAAAGTCTACAGCTGTAAATATGCTTTAAAAAGCCCCTTCTTGGTAATGAATGTGTCTGTGCTCAGTCTTCATATAGCATGAAGACTGAGCTTTGAGCCTGTGCTTTCTGCTACCACTTGTAGGCTTGGGCCAAGCTTGAGGCCATTTCTCATGGTGATCTCTGTGACACGTGTCAAACAGAAGCTGGACTGAGACCAGCAACTCATTCCAGACGCCACCAAGCAATCCTTAGCTTCTAATGACTTCTAGCCACTATTGCTCTGCATATAATTATAATTGATAACTTGGGAGTGAAGGGGTTTCTTCTTCCCTTCGCTAATTCCCTCTGCTCTTCAGACCTTCCAAACCACTGTGTTCCTTGTTTTGCTAAACTATATCATTTGGGCTTCCCAGATCCTTTCTCCAGAAAGATTCAGCTTTTCTGGAAGGAGCTCAGACAGGAATGTTTGCTGCTATTTGCAGCACCAAACAGCTAAGAAATCCAATGTAAAGACTCTTAATACACATCAGCAAAAGGCAAGAAGGAAACAGTTTCCTGAGGAAATATCCCAACAAACCAGAAAGGCATTTCAAAATGTTCATTTGTAATTCATTTGATAAAATCACTTCAGCACAGCTGTGCCCTAAGGAGTAACTATCTAGACTGAATTCCTCTGTGGGGAAAGGATGCCGGATGAGAGCTTTGTTCCTTTTCTTTGGGGTCAATGATATAGCTCCAAATATAGCCAATAGTGCCCAACATTTTCCAAAACTGAGTGGTTTTGAAAGATGGTTTATTTTAACAGCTACAAAAAACATGCAGTAAAAGGATCACCATCTTACTTTCACACATCACTCAGATACCAACTGAATGGCAGAAATGATGCTCCTGTTACCTACTCCTTCATCCCAGGAGAAAGGCTTCCAACTGCTGCCTCCATCATCCTCAAGGCACCTAAAAACCCAGAGATGAGAGTTACCAGTCACAAGACATTCCAGCTGTAACATACTCCTGAATGATTCTGCAAGTTATCATGAAGGGCTCCCTACAAACTGGGAGCCAGAGAAACGCTGAGTGCTGCCAGCTTTTACTCATGTTCCAATGTGCACTACAGGGGACTAATTTCAGTGCTTGGCACAAACAGAGTCATCTTCTTCCTTAGCAAAGGTGCAGTTGTGCTAAATTAAGCATGCTGAGATGACTAAGAGTAATCATTCATCATGATGTCTCATTGAATCTTCAGGGGTCAGGAAGATGAGTCCATTTTTAATGCTGAAAATGACATTACCTGAATAGAGCCTATTTGGTGTTGCCATCAGTACATCTGGGAGATGAAACAGAATGAATAGCTGCTTCTTGGTAGCTAGGAGAACTCTATTATTATTGTTGTTTTCTCTCCCTCTGACTCAGTAGCCTTAGCTGTCAGTGATGGAGAGATGTGGACCCGCAAGGGCAGCAAAGAATAGGGCTGTTTCAGGAAAGCAGGAAAAAGGCTTATGCTGTGTGTCACTAAGAGAGCTGAATGCGTTGTTAGTCAAAGTAATGGAAGAGTTTAGATGTGACTCATCAATGGAAATAACTTGGGAATTAGCAGTGAACATTTCTTTAAGAAAAAATGGGAAAACCACGAAGTGTTTGGCTTCTTCCTGGGCTCAGGCAGGAGCGGACACCTTGGAGATGAGACGGAACATGAAACAGTTCCTGTTTTCAAGCATTCCTTGTTGGGATATACCAGATACAGCTTTCCAGCAGCACAGGGCTTGGTGAGGAAGGGCGGGTTCCCTAAAGCATGGCTGTTTCCTGTACTGCATTGGTTATGATACCTAAGAAAGCCCAGCGACGTAAGCATGCCTGGAGGTGGAAAACATGCCCTTGGTATCATTTGCCATCCTGCTCTGGGACTGCTGTGAAGCATTCCCGTTCCGTGCCACCGATTTCCATGGGAAGGAGGCTGTCTGTAAGAATAACAACTGTATGCAGAGGCTTTGGTTGCACATCCTTGGAATGGGGTGGCTGGATCCCATTCCTGGCTCAGACAGGCATTTTCTGTTGTGTGGCGGCAGTGGCACCACAAAATGTCAGGTCTCAAAATGGAAATAGCCCAGCATTGTTTAGGACCGATTCCAGGAAATGCCTTTTGGATAGAAGCACTCTCTCTTGCTGCCCCTTCTCCATGACCGCGTGAGGAGAAGTATCTAAAATAGGTCATTGTTATGCATGGAGAGAACCCTGTTCCCTAAGCTCCTTTGGTTTCCAAGTAAACGAGCTTTGGAGGTAAGTTAGCAAAAGAGGCTGATTCATTAGCAGCAAGGGAAATCTGTGCTTTGGAGGGGTGCCCAGATGCCCAAAGGGATTTACGTGGTGACACGCTCCTCAAATCTTAACAGAGCAAGCTGAGCGATACACACTCGGGCTTGAACTATATCACAATCACGTGCCTGCTAGGCTCATGTCTTATCTCATGGGTTTCTCTGGAGAGGATCAATTGCTCCAGTCCCTCTTAGGGTTTTAAATTTGTAAGGGAAGGAGTCACAGTGAGGTATCTCCTAACGTGAGAAAACTCTCTATCTGCTTTCTTTTCCAAATTAGGTCACCTTGTAAGGCAGTGCTGGATGGGGTTTGTCCCTGAAGCTCTTGAGGCTGTAAATAACATAGGTGTTACAACATGTTTGATGGGATTTCATGGCGCCATCACTAGTCTATCTGAATATCATAGCCCAAATTAATAACAAATTAATTCTATCTGCTGAAAAGACCTCAACTGTCACCCTCCTGTCCGCAATGAGATCATTTTGGGCAGTTATTTGCTTACAGGAGGAATGGAGCCAACACATTCTTCTGGCATCATTACCGAGGGCAGGCTTGTGCACAGAGAGGAGTGCTCCCTTTGGTCGAATCATCTGGAGTGCAGGGAGGAGAATTAGGTCTTTTCGGAGCATCTTCCGCCTCTTTGTTGCTGTGTCAAGAGGGTACCCATTAGTGCCAGAGATGGAATGGGCACCTATCCACAAGATCAGATGCTGCAGACTGCCCTCGCTCAAGATGCTGAGCAGCTGCAGGGTTAGAAAGTTCTCTGGCCCCTCCTGACCTGGGCCACGTTTGAACTATTGACCTAGAAGTGAAAAGCTTGAAATCCCTGCTCAAACCACGGGATAAATTGGGCTCCAGAACTGCGTTTGTCTTTATTCCACGTTCAGTTGCTGCCATCTAATGGCAGATGGGATGTGGAAAGGCTTCATCTTGTCCTTGGTAGGCTAGAATGTGGAAGGACCTGTACGAGTAGTTCTCATCAGCCCTTAGGAGAGCTTCGGAAACACGGTGATTTAGGCTGGCTTTATTCCTCTATGGAGTAGTTTGACAAAGGCCTGTTGTGCTGCAGATCAAGTAAGAGCTGCAAAAAGCAGATCTTCATACTGGTTTTGCTCTCCTACGCTGGGTGGTTTCCATATAGGAAACCTGAGTGAAAGTCTGTGATTACAACTTGACTTAACAACTGACCCAAGAGCAACTGAATAGTGGGTGGCTGTGGCAAGGGGAGGTGCTGAGAGAAGGTAGAGAGGAGACGGCACTTTTAATCTTCTGGAGTACCGTTGGTGCACGCAAACATCTGCACCTTCAAGAACTCTGTTACAGAAAGAGAAGGAGGTGGAGAACAGAGCAATATTAACTCACTATTGTAATGGCTTTAAGGTAGCAGAGAGGAGATGGCGATTAGATATAAGCAGAAGTTCTTCCTTTTGAGGGTGCTGAGGCGCTGGCACAGGATGCCCAGAGAAGCTGTGGCTGCCCCATCCCTGGCAGTGCTCAAGGCCACATTGGACACAGGGGCTTGGAGCACCCTGCTCCAGTGGAAGGGGTCCCTGCCTGTGGCAGGGGTTGGAACTCCATGAACTTTCAGGGTCCTTCCAACCTAAACCAGTCTGGGATCCTATGAATGATCTGTAAATTATTTGGTCCAAAAGCTAACAGAATAAAATCTTCTTTCCTTCAAAGAAGACATAAAGGAAAAAAAGCCCTTGCTCAGCTCTGGGAAGTTCCTGCTGTGTTTTCCAGGCTTAAAACCCCATATATATAAGTTAGTAAGTATTCATTATACGTGAGGTTTGCACTGCCTGTTTCTATTTACACACAGATCTCCAAATCATTTTTAAAGCCCCACTAGCTAATGGTGTCACAGAGGAGAAAGGTTATAAACTGTATATTTCTTTATGCATCACTGCAGTGCAGCTACTGGGTGCCCCGAGATGTGTCCTGTGATGGGACCACAGCCCAGTGAGCCATGGAGCAGTCCCCAGCAGCCTTAAAACAGTCCCAGCATTGACATGGGAGCTTGCATGGGCCAGCAGTCACACATAGGATGCCACCAGGGCTGGCTGTAGTCATAAATCAAGCTTCAGGTTCAAGGAATGTAGTCCTTAGTTCCCAAAGAAATGCT
>JAOEHX010014450.1:40195-54723 GCA_025448015.1 Bolborhynchus lineola | reverse complement strand
ACACACCCCCCCCCCCCCAAAAAAAAAAAAAAAAAAACAGGGAAATATTTTCAGGTACATAACATTTTCAGGTATCAAAACCACCACATATGAAAAAGATCCTGGGCTACCATAATAGCTTATGGTACCTTTAACATCCCTGCAAAACAGCTCCAATTCAGAAAAGTGTTTCACCATCACACAAGAGCTCAATTCTGCCAAAAGCCATTGCTTGTCTACACTTCCCTGGTACTTTCTGTGCCTGGCAGGGCATCGGGCATTTTTATGACTGATAAATAATTTCCTAAAAGGTTAAAAGCCAGTTCACTTACTTTAACAACTTACTTAGTTTATAACCTGCCGGGGTGAATTGAACAAAATTTCACACAATTTAAACAAATTTTACAAAGCATTTTGTGCACTGCTTGTATTGACAAACACACCAACACATATTACAGTCACTAACTGGGAGGACACTGGTATTTCCACAGAACCGCTGCTGCGAGTGACTGAAGCGCGCTCTCCGTAACCAGCCCCACAGGGCCCAGGACCAACCAGCTCCAGCTGGTGCACAGAAAAGAAGTGCAAGATGTCGCACTTCAACCCAGCACTAATTTCCCACCTTTTTTTTTTTGCCTACAGAGTGAGAAAGGGTGGCAGCTGCATTTCCTGGTCAGACTTGCTGTCAGACAACAGGTATAGCAGAGCTCCCTGTGCACCACTCAGTGGTCACTGACAGGATACATGGAGGCACTTAGCGCCTGCCTCTTACTGCTGCGAACAGTGTCTGGAGGTCAGTTTAGAAGAAAACATGTAAGGGGCTGCTGCGTACATCAGTCCTGGAATATTGCAATGGCCCATCTCAGCTTTACCTAGACGTTGATGAGTGACAAAAAGTCAGGTCAGGCAGTTAGGGACATGTCCCACTGGTGACAGTAGTGAAGTGACCTTCCATCTCGGTCATCCTCAAGGCTCTTTGCTCTCTGCCAGCCATTTAACACTGACATCAGCATGCAGACATGCATTAATCAAAACATAGCTACTAATGCACCAACTTGCTGTCAATACAGCTGCAGCTTGAGAACCTCAAAAGCAAACCATGCCTGCCTACAAGGACGGCTTGGATGTGGGCCATTCTCCACACAGCAGCAAGGAGCCAGAACCCTAAGTCACATCAGTCAACAGGAAAAATACAAGACAAATCACATGACTCAGTTAAACTTACACAAAAGGTTCTGTTTACACAACAATCCACTAGATTCTGACATTATACATAACAAACACATCATAAATACAAGCAGTGAGAGCAGCCTCTGACAGAACCAGAAAGCATCTGTAATCAGCATGCTGCATGACCTGGACACACTGATGCCAAAAGAAACCAGAAATCCCATTCAGAAGATCAAAAGTCAACCTTAGACTCATGTGTCAATATTAACAGGCTGCCGAGACAGCATGCAGCTCCTGAACATGCGCACGTGACTCTGTAGATGAGACCAGTGTAAGGGTGTATAACACAGCATAAGGGTGGCTCAGAGCAGCCTTTCTAGTCTGCATCTGTGTGTCCAGAACAGGGGAATTCACACATGCAAACAAAAACTCTGAGCTATTTTTGAAGATTATCCTGGAAAACTGTCAGGAAACACTGTGTTTATGCATCCCCCATTCTCTAAGACAGATGAATTGTAACAGCACAGTGTAGGTGCCATCAGGTCTGCCCCACACAAATAAAAAGCCAGAAAATGTGCTTGTCTGGATGGATATGGTCTTTTTTTTTTTTTAATTTTTTTTTTTAATTTATTAGCATAGGAGAAGGCAGCGACTTTCTGACAAAGAGCAAAAGGAAGAGAGAAAAGCAACAGCACTCAGGCAATACTTGGAAATGAGGAAGGAAACTTAACATACTACATCAACAGAAAAACTCCCATCTTTCTACACATTTCCCTATTCTTAATACTTTGCTTGAGGCTCCTGTCAGCAGAGGGACAGTGGAAGAACCAGAGACAGCCAAAGACACTTCTCTGAAACAGTTGCTGCCAGGCTTGCTCAGGTATTTGTATGATCAGAGAATTCATGTGGTGTGATGGGGCACTCGGTCATTGGGCTTTCAGATGAAAAAGGCTGATAAGCAGCAGTGTGCACCTTATCTTGAAAATGTCATTTAAATCTGTGCTGAGAAGGAAAAAATGGTGTGTGTTTGGTAAGAAATACCAGAAGCATATTACTTCTGAGCCAAAACTGTGAAATTTCTGTTCAATGTTAAAATATATTATAATGTAAAGACAAATGGGACTTGTCCTAGGCAATCTGCTGTTATACTTCGCTATTATATTATCTTAGTTTTCCATAATGAATATATACCATTTTAACTTTTCTCTAGACATCAGTTTGTAGCAACTTAAACTTAGGCAAGGATTTAGATTCTACAAACTAGAAGAGAAATTGGTCAGTCTATTCAATGCATGTTCAGGTTTTGTGTTTGTGTAAATCCACCAGTCACTGTAAGAACACTTAACTTTAAAAACAGAATATTATGGTTTATGGTTTCTCTCCTTTTCACCCTAGTCTATTTCCAACCATGGGAGACTTTGCAAATGAGAGCACTGTCAGCAACTCCAGTGGAACACCTTCCTCTGCGCTGTGCCACCGAGACACCACAGTCATGCACATGGTCTTCCCTGCACTGTATATGGTCATCTTCCTGCTGGGACTCGTACTAAACAGCCTGGCTTTGGGGGCTTTCTGCCACATTACAAGCACATCAACTTTCATTGTCTACCTGAAAAATATCTTAGTTTCTGATTTGATAATGACTCTGATGCTTCCTCTGAAAATCCTGACGGACTCTGGCCTGGGACCATGGCAACTCAAAGCCTTTGTCTGCCGCTTCTCAGCCGTAGTGTTTTATGACACCATGTATATTAGCATCGTGCTACTGGGTCTCATTGCTTTTGACAGATTTCTCAAGATTGTGCAACCTTTTGGGAAGTTCTGGGTCCAAAACCTGACCTCAGCAAAGATCCTCGCGGGTCTGGTCTGGCTCTTCTTCTTTGTTCTCTCTCTGCCTAACATGATCTTTTCAAACAAGAAAGCAACACCTCAATCTGTGAAGAAGTGTGCCTTGTTGAAGAATCACTTTGGGCTCAAATGGCATGAAGCTGTCAATTACATATGTCAATTCATCTTCTGGTCTGTTCTCATCCTCATGCTTCTATTTTATATAATTATTGCCAAAAAAGTCTATGAGTCTTATATGAAAACACAGAAGAAAGACGACAAAAGCGAACGGAGGATCAAGGGAAAAGTATTTATCATTTTTACTGTGTTTTTCTTATGCTTTGCCCCCTTTCATTTCAGCAGGGTCCCCTATACTCTGAGTCAAACAACCACCCAAATAGACTGCCATCTGCAGAATCAGCTCTTTGTGGCAAAAGAAAGCACTCTGTGGCTGGCTGCCACGAACGTCTGCATGGACCCCCTGATATATGTGTGCTTGTGCAAACCATTTGTAGAAAAGGTGTTACGCAGAAGAGTAAAGACAGTTCAGAAAACAGTTCATACAAACCCTAAAACTGAACTGGACACACGAATGTCTTGTACTGAATCTTGATTCTGCAGTTTCACTCACTACAGCCCCTGCATATTCATTTAGAACTTAAAAAAATAATTTGTTTCACATCTGCTGTCGAAAATGAAAGGACAGATGTACTGTAATAACTTAATAAAACCAGCTAAATGGATTTCCCTATTGATTCTTAATGCTTAGCCTTAATAGGCAAAAAGCTGTCACCCGAAGTGATGGCCCTGATGTGACAGCAATCTTCTCCCAAGCCGGCCTCTTTCCCTGACACCATCATCAGGAACCAAAGCTGTGGAAGCCCAGTTCATTTTGGCTCTGCTTGTCCAGCAGCAGCAGCATTGCTGCTTTCCCACCGCAGAGGTCTGTAGTACCCAAAGTCACTCATGGGTCTTCACAGCCATCACCACAGCATCAGTGATGCATAACACTAACAATGTAACCTTGTACCTTTACACCGCTCTGCTGGCTCTGCAAAGTGAACAAGAACAGAAGGTTTTCTGATTTGGTCCCTAAATCATGCCCACCGCATAGAATACAAACAGTGGCCTATGAATTAAAGTACCTTCAAATAATTTAAGACACAATCTACAGCGTAATTCTACCTGCTTTAAACAAAAAAAAACCTTACTTGTTAACACTTAAGCTACTTAGTGACTATGGCTGCTTCTAAGGACAATTCAGCTTTATTTGAGATTCAAACCCAGAGCTACTGGCTTTGTATGTCAGTAATTCTTACACAGGGTGTAAGCTGGCATGTCACAGGGCAGAGAAGAACAGAGGAAAGAAGGGCACAGCCCCTCCCCACTTCTTTCACACACATAATTACTTTCCTACCATCTCCACTGTTTCACCCTCCTTCCCCCCTACTGCCAGCAGGGACTTCTCTGGAGAATGCAGTCAGCAATGCCCCTGTCACCCCAGGGCACACTCCTTGTGGGGACCAGCAGAAGACCCAGGGCTGCTTCCCTGCACCACAGCATTCGTCCCTACCCTACTCACCGAAGGCAGAACCAGAAATGTCCTCTGTGGTGGCATGTTCACTCTTTCCAGTCCCAGTGACAAGCAAAGAGAAGACAACAAGCAGCACCACATATCCCTCCCTTTCCAAAGACCCCCCCTGCACCTGGCTCACCACATCACTCTCCCTTAGCTTTTCCACAGGGAAAGTCCAAATGGACTGTGCTCCATCCAGAAGCTGCTTTCTAAACCAAAATCTTGGAATTTTTTTCACTACTTTAAGACATGAAAGAGATATCAACCATTTATTTACTCCAACTCTATAAAGCACATTAAAAGCACTTTTAAATTTACTTTATCCTCAAGAATGCTTTCTTGCTTCTCAGACGATGTGTCCCCTTTGCTGCCTGTCCCCTGACATACCTACTGCCTCTGCCTCATGTGTTGCCCAGGTGACACAGCATTAAAAAAGGGGCCTCAGGGAAAACACCACAACTTAATCTCTTCCACCAGCCACACTGCTGGCTGTAGCGCCTGTCGCTCCTTCTGCCCATACCCTGACACTCATATCCCACTGCTCTGTGACACACTGGAGCCAAGGTGTGGGAGTCCCCAGCACTCAGCTGAGGAAACACGTCCCTGCTAACAAACTCCACCCCTTCCCAAGCTCTCCTGCTAGCTTTGTGCCTTCTCATAATGTGCTAGATGCTTTGATCACCACTTGATTTCTATTTCTATTTTTAGACATTAAATATATACAGCAGCCTAGCACAATCACACAGGTTGCCCCATGCAGCCCAGTTTTTCCTCAGTTGTTTTTAGATTACTGTGCATTACTTACATCTGCCCTTGGGATTCCCCAACCTCTGCCACACAGGTAGATGTATATTTCTATTCACTACATCTTCTCCAGTAGGCATGTCACATACTTTCCATAACTGTAACACCTTTTTACAACTGGAAACTGAACTGATCCCCAATCAGCTTCCAGCTGGTTCGAACTTCCCTATAAAAGCAACATTACATCAAACAGCGTCTTCCTTTCAGGATTAAATGCTATTCAGGAATTAATTCCTCTCTCCCCACACACACATAGTGTTTAACAGGATTAACTTAGCTACTTTAGTAAAAATAAATATATTAAATTCTTAGCTGCTAAAATAGTCACCACTTTAGCAACTGCTTAAAGAAACATAGGAATAGTCTGAAAATGTTTCTCCAAGCCTACTGACAAGCACAGCAATTAATGTAGTGATCAGAGCTAAACAGCAGAAGACAGACTGAAAACAAGCAGTGATCTTTCACCAGGGAGGTGCCCATGGAAATCTGGGTTCCTGAGCTTTGGGTGTATATAGGGAAGAATTCAGCATGAAACTTTGCAGCTCAGTCTTCCCTCTTCCAAATGAATCACACTAGCACAGCTAATACAGAAGTCCCAGGGACTCAGCACAGACTAACATCAAGCTCCAGATCTAGAAGTGGAACCCTAGGCCATTTTTGTGGTTATTACAGAAAGAGACAGTAACCTAAGATGCGCAATATGGCAGCGATAAACTATGAAAAAGCTGAAGAACAGAAAACTTATTCCACTGTGAAAGTTTTAGCATTTCTACTTTTAACACCAGGCTCACTTTATGCTGTGCACAAACGCACACTGGCGGTACACAGAGTGAAGTACCAAGTGCCCGCATGTAAGGGTGGGTGTAACCACAAAATGGGCCGAGTTGTTCCTTAAATAAGGGGTGTGCCAAGGCTTCCAGAGGAGTCTTAATCATGTGTTTTTCAGCAGCTGCTTTTTCAGTAGGTAAAACTGAGACTGAGTTACCAGACTGCAGCAGAGAAATGCACGGTGAGTGAAAAGATAGGACATCTGGTTCTTCCCACTTACAGGAAAAAAAAAAAAAAAAAAAGTCCTCCAAATTCTAACATTTGGGATTGTCACTTTTTTCTTCAAGTTTTTAGATCCTTTGTTTTTTCTAGATTTAGTGCTTGTGCAAGACAGAGAAAACGCATGCAACATTCCCACCTTATGCGTACTCACTCCAGTCCATCACCACAAGGCAGCAGCACCGCTTTTCCTTTCCACAGCCAACTGTTCGCTTTTTTGGCTTGCCTACACTCCAGACAGAAGCAGCAGACAACCCAGAAACTGGAAAACTGGCACCAGGCCTTAAACTTGTTCAGGCAAATGAATCTTATTCCAAGCTCCTATGGTCCACCACTCACACAGAAACTATTGACACTTTTTCTAAACAGTTCTCCAGGTTGTTGGGTTTCCAAAAGGGGAACTACATGGTACTAGGCAGTCGAGTTTTGTAAGAACTCAATCTTATTTGGGTACACAAAGGTTTTCATGCATTTCTTTGTATTTTTTACTTTCTTGTGTTTTAGAAGAAGGAAATATATTATACCTAGAAAAAGAAACATATTACATCTTTGCCTAATACACAAATCATCTAGCCTTCCCGATTCTGTATTAGACTGCCCCTTCTCAGAGGCACAGGAAGTTAATTCCTGAATACCTACAGACAAATTCTGCACTTCATACATGTCCCGACTCTGTGGCACAGCAACACGTATCCCTTCATCAAGGTTCCTTCAACTCTGAGTACTGAGAAAACTCTCATAACATACAGCAGTACTTCAATTAATTAGAAATGCAAAATAACCATTTGCATCATGAACACGAGCTGGGAAACCAAGTTGAGCAACCCAGGTATTACCCATATGATGACACGCAAACACACAGAGCCAGCAGGTCACATATGAAAACTAAAGGCACTAGAACAGGCCGAAGTCTATAGAGAGGATCAGCCAGCAAAGGTGCGTAAGTCTAGGTTACCTATCAACGTTGGGTGAGGAACAATGAAATGAGCTGTTTAAAGTCAGCTCTTAGCTAGTCCCTTACCTCCCTCTTTCCCTTTCAGTAAAAGCCATCAGAACAGTGACTGAAGTAAATCACCTAAGGAAAGGGGAAGGGTCAAACTCTTCCAAGACACTTCCATTAACAAAAGCACCTCCATCTTGCACATCTGCAGGTAGAATGCTGGAGGAATCCTCCCAGTGTTGCAATCCCTGCTACCACTTTTCCATGCTTTAAAAAATGTCAGTCTCGTATATTATCCAGGTGGTTAATCTGCTTTAAAAATAACCCTGTAATTCATATTGCTAAATGTGATAGTAAAGTAGTTTTACAATGAAGCAACACCATAATTTTTGTAATAACATTGCTCAGGCTTTTATGAAATCTGAGAATTGCTCTCTAATCACCAGAACACAAAAAGGGGCATCCAACCTTTAAATAATATGAACAATAGTAAAGTTATAGGCTAGCTTTCAGCTTTTCTTTACATCAGAGCTTCACATGTCTTTTGCGCTGTTTTTACAACAAGCTCCACAGCATTTCCTTTTCATGTGCCAGCTAGTTCTGACATGCTCCAGCCTGAGAATATCCAAACAACACATCTTACTTAAAAGCCTGCTAGGGGATGCTAAACGGTGGCTTCTAACTCATTAAGTTTTACTGATACATCAGAATGTAGAGACTTAAAAAAAAAATAATGTACCACTGCACCACATTCAAAAACCAAACTAATCCATTCTCATGTAGATTCTATGAATCTATTTAATTGGCCACTCACTATTAATACACAGACTTTGGTGTGTGTACTCCATTCACAGAGTACCAACAATTAAACACATGGGTCTCTGCAGGAAATTAAATTATATTTTTAAACATTTCAAGTTTCAATTTCTTCCCTTCTTGCCATACCACGTCCTGCAGCACCATTTCCTACACCCCAGCCTAGGACAACAGCAGCATTAGAAGGGCCTGAATAACAACAGTGCAAATCAACTGTCATGCCACCTTGAGTGAAGTCCATGGGACTGAGACTAGAGAAGCAGCCGCATCTGCCAGCACCACCCCAGGGTTGGAACTGCACACAATGCCAGTATAGCACCCAGCCTGGGAGCACATGATCTTGTGCAAAACACAAGTCAAATGTGTAACTTTCAGACTTGAGTGTTAAAATACTGCTCATGATTAATCTGCAAATCTGGTTCCAGCCTTCAGCCCCAGCATCCAGGTATCTGCTGTTCCTCAGAACAGTGGCAGAAGCTCATCTGACAGGCCCCCACCTGAGGGCCATGCTGCCAGGCAGTCTGCACAGAAACACTAGACAGCACAAATGCTTTGTTCAGGGTCCAAGCTGGGAAGTCTCCGCTCTGGTAAGGACCTCTGACACTGGAATTTGGGGCTGTCCAAATATCCCAAAGGAGGACCACCTATTACAACATCTCTCAATGGAAGAGAGAGGAGGTTTTCTCCTGCAACTTCAGCAATGTTTCCCCAGAAACATCAGGGTGCCTCTCACCAGAAAACCTGAAAGACTAACCCTGTAGCCTCCAACAAGTGGGTATCCACCATCACATCTGGAGGAGTGTTCCGACACAGTTCTTGAGAGGCAGGTTTCTGAAAGATGGGGATTTTGAAGAATCTAATCCCAGGCAATTTTCAAGAATCTAGCATGAGAATCAACCTTCACAAAACTCTCCCTTGAAAGGACGCAGTATCTGAGAGGTGAACCAACTAGCATCATATGGGAAACTGGCTTGAAACATGCGATGAAGATAATCTCTCTGTGTGTGCAGAAGAGCAGTCATAGACCATGACATTCGTCAGCTACACCTACTTCAGAGTCCTTTGCACAATCAGGCCTCCCAAGATACAGACAGAAAATCACTGCTAGTAATACCTGCAGAAAAGACCAACAAGAAATCACCTTGTCAGAGATTAAACTCACAGAGCTCTAACACAAGTACTAACTGGTCTAAGTTGCAACAAGGCCAAAGAATAGTCCCTTTGGATAATGGCTGCTTTACCTGTTTTACCATTGGTAACTGCAGAGGAGACGACGGGAGAAAAGGTGGTGCTAAGGTAAGATGCAAGCTGAGTATTAATAGGTCTGATTCCAGAATCAAACATCTGGTATTGGGGAAGAAATATGAGAAATCTCCAAAAGGGCAAAGAAACAAAAAGATTTAAATTATATCCCTCAAACTGTCAGAAGGAAGAGGCTGACCCCTAAATCAGCACAGTATTTGCACAGCACTCTACTCATATTAACTCAGATGCTAAATATCAACCAAAGAGCTGCCAGTAAAAGGCCCACCATGATTAACAAAGGCAGAGGTATTCTAATAGCTCTGCAGCCTCCCAGCTACCTCAAAGCCACAGGAGAAAGGGCAAGACAAACAGCCCTGAACACCCTCCAGAGGAAGAATGAGATCTCCACTTAACAGAGAACTAAGTCAGTGATTTAGGGAGATAGGAGAGCAACACCTTGAAAATGATTTAATGCTGTGCAAGTTGTTTGTGTGGCTAGAGAGAGCTGTATATCACCTAAGCTGCACTGACCATGACAGCACTTACCACCATACCCAGGGAGGCCCTCACTGCCCTCTCCATGGGATAATTTCTCAGTTTGAAGGAGCAGCCCACAGATCACCAGTCAGGCATGTACTCCTGTTCTACACAGGCTCCACCCAGAACAGAAAACTGGACCACCACAAGCAATGTTAAGGTGGCAAATAACTGAAAGCCAGAGGAGGTGAACCAAGGACTGGAAGGAAAAACTGAAGGCACCATTGGTCTAGAAGCAGGACAAGCAGTTGAGAAGGGAACAAAGCAGAAGCAGCTCCTAAACACTGGAACACAAGGGACAGCTGAAAGAAGGTGAAATGGTGGCTGGCACACACTGTTTCACGTAGCAATGTGCAAGGCCTAAGAGAGGCAGAGACTTCGTCAAGCCTCCTCTCCCTAACTGCAGAAAATGGCTTCTCCATCCTCAGGTAATGCAATGTGTGTACTCCAGCACATGCGCAACAAGGACCCTCTCTTAATGTCAGAACATCCAGCTCTTGAGATCAGTTCAGCAGCTTGTAGTGATAAAGCTGAAAACATAAGAGAGATGTGTAACGTGTTCCTGCTGCCTCCATCTACATTATCTGTTTTGCCTTGCAAAAGTTGGTCTTCAAAGATGAGCCATGTCAGAAGTCTCCTATGATCAGGGACTGTACCTGCTTCAAGGGAGAGGTCCTGAGGCAAGTGGGAATTTTATAGTCTGCCCACTAGCTGAAATGTAGAAATTAATACAGAGCCTCCCTGGACACGCAGCCAGAGGAAGCTGTTCACCACTACAGAGAGGCAGCTGGTAGGTCCAGCTCCTGCTCCCACTCCTTGCAGGGCTCCACATGGCTGTCAAGGCATCAATGCAGAAGGCTGTCCAGTCTCAGAAGAGAGTGGCTGGGAACCCAGCTCCTCAGATCTTTGATAAAAAAGAACAGAATGTATATGAAGAACACCAAGTAGAACAAAGCAGTCTGAGAAAAGTGACTTGATAGCCATTGCTCTTGTAGCATGACGATTGTTTTTAATTTTCTCCTGAAGATTTAATGAAGGAGATACATGTATTTGCTTTCTTTTTAAGAAGGTGGCAGAAATGGGAAATTAACCACTCATTCCTCTACTGACACAAAGCAAAATTTTGTCCTGACGTAACTACTGCCATGATTATTTCAAATGCTCTTTAGACACTGAATTGTCTTACTCTAAATGTACGTACACCCAGGACCACTGACAGGATGACCGCCAGAGTCAGTGAGCTCAAAGAGTCTTAAAGAACACTATGTCAATAAAAAGCATACGTTAAACAGACTGTAGAGTCATTTTAGCTGAGATGTTCAGCTACAGACTTAACACTTTGCTTTCATCCTACATGCTATTTAAAAGAGGACCTATTCAAAGCACAACATTAAAGGTGTCTAAATATAGTCAAATTAATAATTGACATAATCTTGATTAGCAGATATTTGCATCTATCCAGCACAAGATTTTTCAGCATGACATTAAATTCACATTCACCCTGCAGACAAGACTGCATTAACCAAAAGGCATACACACAGTTGCACATGTTGCTGTAAAACATCACTTCAGACAAGTTTGCAACGTCTCCCTGCATGAAGGCTGCTGCCTTTTACAGGCGCTAACCTACCTCTCAGGTGAATCACTGTCTGCGTCCTGGGCGCCTGAGCTGCTCCAGAGCCAGGAAGTGAGCGGGAGCGCGCTCCTCACCTACCTTGGCATGTGAGTCATTCCCAGGAATGAGAAAGCCAGTTGCTCCAGTTGCTCCTAGCCAGGGGAATTTTGACTCTCTGATCAAGTATCGCAAAAAAACCCATCAGAAGCAAAAAAAGCTTACTTCCAGATATGGTTCATTTAACGACCTTATTGCAAGAAGCCCTCTCATGCCTACTGTAGTTTCAAGATGCATTTTGGACGAATCTAAGGCACTTTCGAGATGCAGCTCCAAAATAAGCGGAAGGCAACTATTGTGACAGGTAAGTGATCTTTGACCATCTGAAAAGCATTTGATAACTTGTTCTGTGAATCTTCTTGCTCTTAATGACCCTCTAGTGAATAGAAACCAGAGGTTAAGATACAGTTGCTCTAAACCAGGCTTGGAACAATAAACTGAGTATCAGATCAATTAGAAATGTGAAAAGTTCTTAAAATAGCACAACTTTACTAACCTTGTATTTGTTCATTAAGCGTTACTCGTTATCTTTTTCCCAATAGCAAAAAAAAAAAAAAAAAAGATTTTTTTACAAATAACTTCTAAGATACAACTCGAAGTGCAGGAGGGCTCACACTCTCAATAACCTACTTCCTGATAGAGCTTAATTTATAGAAAATAAGATGCATTAACTATAACATCTGAATCTGGTAGAAAAGATTTGTACAATATCCCTTTTCACCTCTTTCAGTAAAGGAAAGCATACTTGAAATCTCTTAATTATATTATACAGAATAAAGGTTCTCTTCCTTCATACTTCACTCAGATCATGTTAAAACTTGCCAGGCTCACTGGAAAAACCACATAGCTCCAAACAAGCAACCTGCAAACTATACGTCTGCTTAGTCTCAAAGTCTGGGAAATATGTAAGGCGTTTGCAAAAACCTACGCCATTTAGGGAGTATTTTAGATTGAAAATGTTAGTCTTTGTTATGAAGAACTGAAAGTGCAGCACAATTTAAGGTTTTAGATGTTAAAAAATTACTTGCTATTTGTGCATTATAGGGACTGTAAGCATCTGCCTTCTCATTACCTATGCTTGGTTTGGGTAAACTCTGGTAGTGTTCCACATTTTTTTTTTTTTTCCTCTTTAAAGAAGATTCTGCAATCTTCTTTTAAAAAGGGAAACCAGGAAACTCAAGCAAGCATTAAGGTGATGTCACTGACTCACTCCCAGAAGCACAGGACCTAGATCACATGAAAGCTGCCAACATATCTCTGGTTATGAGGGCACCTTCCTCTGGGTATGCAGCCAGTTCTCAGGCACCAGCCAGACATTCTCCTCCTTCCCCACTCAATGGGTGGTGGCACCTGGGGACAGCCTCCCAGAGAGAAGGCTATGAGCTGACTCTTGAAGGAGTGAGAGGAGATCAAGGAGCACAGAAGGGGAGAGAGGCCAAAAGGTGTTCAGGGACTGCAGAAACAGAAAGCATCTGTTTGCATTAGGGGTGTGTGAGAAAAAAAGAACCAAATTCTCAGCAGCACCTATTGCCGACTCCTCCTCCTTCCCTCCCTCCCTGCGGAGGTTTGCCTTTCCCAGCTCAGTCTGCTGTCTCACCCTGGCTCCCCGCCCTAGCTGTCGGGCCCTCCCCAGGGCAGGGAGGGAGCGGGGAGACCAGCTCGCCCAGCACCTGCACCCTGCAGCCCGTCATGCACTAGCACGCACCCATGCTGGGTACTGGAGCACCAGAGTTCCCAGGGCATTGTGAGCTGCCTGGCCATATGGATCCCAAGAGCACAGCTGAGCCAGGGAAGACACCTGGGCAGGGTGGCCAGAGAGGGAACAAGCCCCTGGAGTGAGGCAGCAAGTCACAGTCTGGAGTCTGTCCAACACCAAAGCAGCCTTTCAGAGGCCAGACGTTCCCTCTCAGCCAGGAAGCTTACTCTACTTGTTGCACGTAACCCTAGATGAGATGTATCCAGGAACAACTGAAGGGTGAAGCTCCTTCTCCACTTTTTATGACAAGTTGCTTGCTCACTTTCACACAGCAAAGTTCAGAAAGACTGCCTCTTTGACCAAGCAGGCGCTAGGAAAAGCCAGTCAAGACATCTGCAGTAGGAATGTAGCATTAAATGTGGAGTGTGCAATATTTATTAAAGTTTGGAATGACGTGAAAATGCACCTGACATAAGCCAAGAGCTATAGATCTACCACACTGTCAGGGCTCTGGAGAAATCCAGGCTGCAAGATATACTAATCCTAGTGCTGGCAGGAAGGCACTAGAGGAAGTCAGTGGTAAGTTTCAGAGGTCTTAACCCTTCCCAACATAAAAAATTACCATACTATCTTTAAAACATGAATAAAAAACCTCACACCCTCAATCACCATAAGTAGGTTTTCAAATCTGACCAACACTCAACCTGAGATACCATAATAACCACTACTTCTCATTTTTCCTTGAGAAAATATCAATGACTTACGAAAGTGACAACTAATTATGAGCAGTGTCAACTGGGCTTACATCATGGCCCAAGCAGGTCCTGCCACTAGACCAAAACAGCCAAGCACTGGCAAAGCAGCTGGGTCAGAGACAAGAGTGGCAGCTCCCTGCATCCCGGCACCCCAAAATCCTGCCAGGATTTGCAGCCTGTCTGCTTCTGAGAACTGGAGGCAGGGAGGGAACTCTCCAGACTGCTTAAGAAAAATCAGGGTTGCACCAGGCTGAACTTCTCCCAGTTGTACCCCAAAATCCATGTGTCCTTTTCATTCCTCTTCAAAATAGTGGTGTTGCTACAAGCAGCTAACTTGCTTGCTTGTGTTGCACCAGGGTATACTGAAGCACAAAAACTCCAGCTGACAACAGCAGACGAGGATTTTTTGACCTTTTGCAATGTGAAATAGAATATTAAAAAAAAAAAAAAAAAAACCACAAAAA